>PVIU01010799.1:0-68105 GCA_004026605.1 Ondatra zibethicus | reverse complement strand
ATTTTGCAGGAAAATGGATGGAACTAGAAAGCATTATTTTGAGTGAGGTAACCCAGACACAGAAAGACAATTATCACATGTACTCACTCATAGGTGGTTTTTAAACATAAGGCAAAGAAAACCATCTTACAAACCACAGTCCCAGAGAATTTAGACAACAATACGGACACTAAGAGAGACCTACATAGATATAATCTACGTGGGAAGTAGAAAGTATAAAAAGACAAGATCTCCTGAGTAATTTGGGAGCATGGGGACCTTGGGGGAGGGTTGAGGGAGGGAGGGGAGTGGCAGGGAGGGGAGCAGAGAGAAATAAAAAAATTTAATTAAAAAAAAAACTACCCTGTGATGTATGGCGAGTCTTGGGGGGAGGAAAAACAAAACAAAAAGATATCATTAGGCAGCATGCGCCACACATGGGGAGTTAAGAAGGCCCTTTTCAGTTATTGATCTGCTGGCAGAAACACCTGTAAATAGCTAAGGATCCTAAAAGCAATGGGAGTCTTTGCTTACCTAGTTCTTGTTGTTACTCATTTTCTTTTTGTCTTCTTTGAAATAGAGTTTCATGTATCCCAGGCTGGCTATGTAACAAAAGATGATCTTGAACTTGTGACCCTCCTGTGCTCTCCACCATGCCTAGTCTATTTGGTGCTGGAGACTGAGCCCAGAGCTTCAAGCATGCCAGACCAGTGCTCTACCAACTGAGCTACATCTCCAGTCCTGTTTTTATTTCTTTGCTACAGGGTCTCAAGTGAGTCAAGGCATGCTTCAGACTCATTACATTGCTGAGGATAGCCTTGAACTGTCCTGCTTCTACCTCATAAGTGCTAGGGTTACAGATGGGTGCAACTACACTCACCTCTGAAGCAGAAGAGAGCCAGAGTCAAGCACTCAACACCAGCAGAAGGCAATGGGACTTAAACACAATGATATCACAGGATGTGTTTAAGCCAGGATCTCAGGGCCATTGACAGTTCAAGTCGGAAGGACTGCCCCCCAACTCTCCCCACCCCACTCCCTGGCCTCCCCAACTAAAGACTGGTCTATGCATGTAACATGTGGGCCTGCTTGTTGGGGTTTCTGTCCTGCCCAGTTCCCACAGCCGGTAAGCCCCAAAGATAATCACACAGAGGTCTACATAAGTTATCAACTGATTGGCCCATTAGCTCAGGCTTCTTATTAACTCTTATAACTTATATTATCTATGTTAGCCACATGGCTCAGTACCTTTTTCAGTGGGGCAGGTCACATCCTGCTTCTTCAGTGTTTGGACAGGACTGCGAAGGAAGCTTCCTTCTTCCCAAAATACTGTTCTCATTGCCCTGCCTCTACTTCCTGTCTGGTTTTCCCACCTATACTTCCTGCCTGGCTACTGGCCAATCAGCGTTTATTTAAAACATAACTGACAGAATACAATTGTCCCGCACCATGTGCATGGCAGGTTCTGGTAACACTTGTGCCTCTCATCATTCAATGCTACAGCTCTCTCCAACCCCAAAGCTATCTCCAGACATTCTCTGGGAATCTTTGAAAAAGTGACTTACCATGAGGAACAAGGAGAATTGGGTATTTCTTCACAAGAAAAATCCTGAATAATGAGAATTAAAAAAAAAAAACCACCCAGGTTAGTACATTGAGAATAAGTAGTTCAGGTGGGTTTAGTAGAGGCAGGACATAAAACATCCTAGAGGTGCATGTCAGTTAGAATTGCCTGCAAGTGGCCTGAATTGCCCCAAAGGAACAGAGATAAGCAAGTGGAGGGTGCCTGATGACTCCAGATTTCCTCCCAGCTTGCTCTTGTGCCACCCTCCGCTGTGCCTCAGGGTTGCACACAGTGCTTCAGCTCCAGCTAGCACATCTGCATTCCCGCCAGCTACTGACCAGAACTCTAAGAGAGGCTAGCAAAGGCACGTCTTTATTCTGTGCCACCATGTACCCTCCTACTTCAAAAGGCTCAAGAGTATCTTTGCTAAAGTGAAACAGGAAGATGGATATGGAGAGATCATGTGATCAGGTGTCATTTCTACCTCAGAAGCTACCAGGCTACGGAAGAGATATGGGGGCTTATTGCAGTAGAGCTGAGGAATAATGGGAACCAACCAAATCCTGAGAACATTCTTGAAGTGCAATGGACCGGCTTGTTGAGGGTTTAGGTGTGGGTGTGACACAGAGGGGGTGCAGAAACTTCAAAGTTTATATTGATTTCCTGGGGCTTGGAACAGGATACCAAAAGCCTCTGACATAAAACAACTTAAGTTCATCCTCTTATGGATCTGAAGGTGAGAGAGCTGAGGGGCATCTCAGGCTGCTATCAGGCACAGGAAGGTGGATGAGTTCAAGAGATGGAGAAGGGGCTACAAAAAGCTACAGGCCTCAGGGTGTGCCCATGTCAGCTTTGTTATCATCCCCAACTGGTCCCTTGCTGTTCTTTAGCCCTCCCCTGCAGTCCTGCTTCTTTGGGAGCTGAGGCTGCTCACCCCTGGTTTCCTATCTACAGTGACTAGCATCACAAATTCCACCCCATAGGCTATTGCAAAAAGGTCTGGAAACAACAGTCATCAACAGTCAGACAATGCAAGCAGACTCCAGCAATGGTTTAGAACAAGGATTTGCTTTACAAGCTAAAACAATCTGCTGTTTGGGAGCTGCTGTCAATCACAAATCCTGATAAAAATGAATAATGATACGTTTGCAGTCATTTGACACAAGTTCTTTAAAATAAAACATGCCTGATCTGATTTCCAAATTGCAGGGTTCGTTCCTAAGCAACATGCAGATGCATTTAGAAATATTGACAAGAACAAAGGGAACCAGACCTCTTCTTAGCATCACTTGTGCTGAATGAGAAGCAGCTGAGGGGAGTGTATCTGCCTCTCACCTCTATCATGACGCAGCCTCAGAGATCTCAAGGAAAAGGTGGTCTCAAAGAGACAGGAGATCCTTAAGGCAGACCACAGCCTTGCTGAGCTATGTGCCTAATACTGGAGCTCTGGGAGTATGTTTTCTTAGGCCTCAATGCATCAAGTCCACAGGCTATCCTGGTTGCACATGGCCTTGTGGCTAGCTACCAGCCATTGCTCCTGCTCCAAACCCAAAAGGTCCAAACACCATATTCTTGTTAAGTTCTGGTTGCATGGGTTATGTGGACCCATATACCAACACAGTACAAAGGCCTGATATCTGGATTTCTGGACCCATGTTCTTCACACAAACACATGAACAGGATGCCTCCTACCAGGTTCTGTAAGTTCCTGAACCCATATCCTGTGGGTTTCCAAGTACCCTGACCCATTTCTGCCTCCAAACCAAGCTGCTTCCAGAGACCCGGAATGAGCAATTTTCCCATTCCCACACCATGCCTTGAGAATGCCACCCTTTCCCCATGTTTGCCAATAGGTCCCCACTCAGTTCTTGTAAGTACTTTCTCAGTTCTTCATGGAGCTATTCGCTATTCAAGTCAACAGCAAGACCTATCAAAGTTGATGTTGCTGATTTTAGTGAGGTGAACTGAAGAGGGGCAGTTTTCTTTGGTTCGATGGTCATCTCCTCTCTGCTGCCCTACCACTGCATTTCAGGAGATGGCTTTTGGGGAAGTGTTTGAAGTTCTCAGGACTCAAAAGCATGAGGACTGAAGTTCAGAACCTCAAGATTCACATAAATGTCAGGTAGGCACAGCAGCCCAAGTATAATTCTAGCTTCAGAAGGAAATGACAAAAGATCCCCAGACCAGCCACATCTGGGTTTGATTGAGAGATCTTGTATCAAGGAATGAAGCGGAGAAATGACTGAGAATGATTCCTGACATCCATCTTGGGCCTCCACATGCATGCAAACACATATACATGTACACCTACACAAACCTGTGCCCACACTCATATCAAAACATGCATATACACATGTACACCACACAGACATGAAAATGAATTTTAAAAAATAAGGTCCTTAGAAGCTGAAATTTATGCGCATGATGAGTTAATCTTTATAAAAGTGAGATGCTATTCGTGGCTCCTGATTCATCTTGGAATAATTCTTTGTTGCCAAAACCAATGGACAAAATTGGGTGAATTGCTCCAATAAACACCATCTCTGGAACTCTGTGTGCTTTGGCATGAATGTATCCCATTATCCACAGCCTGATACACAAAGTTCAAGGATACAATCAAATATGACCAAGTGTGAATGTCACTTTATATGTCAGCTTGACTAAGTCACTAAGCATAGTGGTGCATTGCTTTAATCCCAGCACTCGGGAGGCAGAGGCAGATGGTTCTCTTTGAGTTTGCAGCCAGTCTGGTCTACAGAGTGAGTTCCATGACAGCCAAGACTACACAGAGAGAGCCTGTCTCAAAAAAGACATCGAAATGTCAAAGAAGAAAGAAAGAAAAAGAAAATAAATTATATATTATAAATCTGCTCCTAGATATATCTAGATGCATGATTTTTATATATACTTATACTTATTTATATTTATACTTTATTTATGTATAACATTTAGGGTATATCTTGTTTATATTTATATAATTTTATGCTAATATATGTGCTTTGTATATAGAACAGAAAATGTTTTCTCTGGGGACCCCCTACAATACCAATGATGATGAAATTCATTCAGGGTGACCACTCGCTGCCTTCTCACTGAGTCTAGCTACTTCCTTTCTTTTTTTTTCTTTTTATTAAGTGTTCATGAGAGAGGGTTTAGCATACTCAGAGCCTTGGCCAAACTGAGTTCCACAAAGATGAAAGGATCACAGAGCTCAAAGACAGTCCAGAAAGGGGAATGAATATGCACATAACGAAAACATTAACATGCAGATTCTCAAAGGGACTGGGGCTAAATGACAGAGAATGGCATTTTTTTTTTGGTTGCACATTTTGTGTTAATTACTTTTCTTAAAGTTGTGACCAAAACCGAACATAAGCAACTTAAGAGAAAAGGGATTCTTTTGGCTCATGGTTAGAGGGTACAGATCATTATGGTAGGAAAGACATGGGGCAGGAGTGAGGCAGCTGGTCACAGCGTATCCAGTCAGGAAGCAGAGAGACGTATGGTGATGCTCAGTCCACCTTTTCCTGTTTATTCAGTCTGGGGCACTAGCCATGAAATGGTGTCTACTCAACCAATCCAATCTACAAACTTCCTCAGAGACACTCCCAGAGGTTTGCCTCCTAGGTAAGGTAAAATCCTCTCAAGCTGACAAATTAAGCCTCATGATATTTTGAGTTTGAGAATTACAGTGAATATTAAGACCAAGGGTATACTACTGAAGCTGTGTCTTAGGCGGCATAGTCTAGCATCATATTAATAGATCCTAAAGAGGATCTTAAAGATGAGAAAACTCAGGTTGTGTGGGGTAACAAGGAGAAAGGAGTGAGGAACCAGAGAGAGCATGGGATTGAAATGCCAAAGTTCCATATTTCAAGGCTTCTTTTTCAGAACACTGAAGTTTGGTTCCCAGAACCCATGTTGGGCAGCTCACAACTGCCTGTAATTCCAGCTCCAAGGGATCCTACACCTTCTTCTACACCAAAGCAGGCACCCACACACAAATGTGCAAACACATACACACATGCACACATGTGAATAAAAGTAAGTAAGTTTTTTAAGAAGAGGAATAATGATGGGGGCTGGAGTGATGACTCTGGCTAAGGGCAGTTGCTGCAGTTCTAGAGCGGGTGTGGTTCACAGCACCAATAAAGCAGTTTGTAACTATCCGTAACTCCAGTTACAGAGGAGCTGGTGCTCACAGGCACCAGGCATGCATACAGTGCATTTACATATACGCAGGTAAAGCAATCACATACAGAAAGTAAAAATAAATAAACACCAGGGCAGTGGTGGCACATATCTTTAACCCCACCACTAAGGAGAAGGAGACAGGTGGAACTCTGTGAATTTGAGGCCAGCCTGGTCTATAGAAGTAGTTCCAGGACAGCCAAGGCAACACAAAGAAACCCTGTCTCGAAAAACCTAAGAATAATAATAATAACAATAATAAATACATATTTAAATATTTAAAGAAAAAGAAGCAGAAAAGAAAAGAGTGAAGGCATATAGGAGATATAGGAGGGCTAAGCTAGCTCTCTTAGAACTAGATTGGGATATGGGTATCTGGAAGTACCATCTGGGATGGCTCTCAACAAAGAGAAAAGGAGACAGAACAAGGCAGAGGGAAGGAGAGCAATGAGCAAGGGTCTTGTTTCCATGGTGCTAAGCCTCATTGTAACCCACAGGAGCGTAGGGCCACGGACTATGGTGCGGAGTGAGTCGCACATTGATTTGGATGCTATGTTGGTAGTGTTTGTTATAGCAGGTCAGCACACAGTGAGCACATGAGGTTGGTGAAGTGTCCAGTAACAGAATCTGAGCAGAGCACCTACCCAGCCCACACAGGCCCTTGAAACAAACAGGATTTTAAAACTCACAGACAGACCTGGCTTCCACCAAAAATGTTTACACCCCCTTCCACACACAAAGTTATTGGTATTTTCCAAGGAGGCAAACTATAAGAATACTTGAACTCTAGAAAGAATAGCTTCTCCTAGAACTGGGGAATTTATTTGCATGGGTTTTCTTTGGTAGTTTTTCTTAAGCAAGATTCATTGGGAAATTCTTTTTTGGGGCGGTGGGGGAGGGAGGTTCCAGACAGGTTTTCTCTAGCTTTAGTGCCTGTCCTAGAACTAGCTCTTGTAGACAAGGCTGGCCTCAAACTCACAGAGATCAGCCTGCCTCTGCCTCCCAAGTGCTGGGATTAAAGGCATGTGCCACCACTGCCCAGCAGAAAATTCTATAAGAGACCCATAATAGGGGTTCAGGATGGAAAGAAGGATGAGGAGGACAAAGTTGATATGTGAGACATGACTACCAGAAGATAATTATAGCAGGTATAACCAGCCTCAAGTATTCTGTTTGTTGGATACTCCCCAGAGTCACATCTAAGAGGCCACATCCCTCCCCAGGGACCAAAAACATCAGCTAATCTTTTCCTCCCAAGAGCTTCATTAAAAGCTTTTGCACTGGGATCTGGATGAATCAACCATGACTTCCCACTATAAATCTCAAAAAAACTTCATCTCCCTATAAGAACACCAGGCTTTAAATCTCATCTTCCTTGAGTAATTTGTTGGTATTTGTATACATCTCAAGCCCCAGAAAAAAATAATTACTTAAAGAATCATTTTCTTTCTCTCTCTTTTTGTTAATGCTTTTTTTTCTTTTCTTCCTCTCTTCTTTAAAACTTTCAAAAAACAAGCAAACAAAAAAAAAAAACCAAGAAACAAAAGACCCACTAGACTCAGGAAGAAAGAATCATTTCTCCCATGATATCAATTACACCTTCTTTAACCACCCATCCACTCCTGTCCAGCCACATCCTTTCTTGCTTTGGACCCAATTAGGTATGCAATATGAAAGCTTGTTTCAGGTGACTAGGGAGTAGGTGTGCAGCCCAAAGGGCTGGGATCCTTATCCCTGGTGAATCAACTCTGGGGAACAAGAAAGACAGTCCATCATACAACCTGCTCCTACCTAAGTTTAAAAAAAAAAATAAAAGAAAATAAAGATACTTCATAGACATTAGGCTGTCTCTGTAACCCCAAATCTATGCCACCCCCACCTTTCATCTGCACCTCCCACTTGCAAGCAAGGTCCTCTTCAAATGTGGCCTGTATTTGGTTGTCGATAAGAAGAGCATCAACCCTATCATCATCTAAGCTCATCTTTGAGGAGTTTCATTAAGCTAATTACTATTTACTACAGTAAAACATCACTTCTTGAATAAATGCTGTTTGTAACCCTGAACTTTTACTTTATATATTTTGTTAAGTTTTTGCAAATCCTTCTACCATGAATCATAGCTCTGGAGCTACAGTGAAGGAAAAACAACCAACAGATGAATAAAGACAAATAAATAATTCAGAACCCAGATGTCATTTGCCTTTGCCTCTCTCCTCTCTCCAGAGCCAGCTGGGTCCCGTTTCTCCAGTTTTCATTCCTCTGCTAAATAAGCTTTTTCAGCTTGTTCCAGATAAGTAAATAAAAATGAATAATTCAGTTCCCATCTCATTTGTCCTCCCCTGCAGGGAACCGGCGTCCTCTTTTGTTTTCTGTCAAATTCTGGTTAAATAACATTAGCACCAGCCATGCATTCTTTCTCCAGTCTCCACCTAGATGGCTTGCTATGGTCACCAACCATTCCTGGGAGGGGAGTGCATTTTTGGGGTCTCAGATGTGACCAAATCGCCTTTGAATGCATACTTTCTTTGTTGCTTAATGAGAACTGAGACTGATGATCCTACACCAAGATGTTCCAGGGCAAGGAGCTTCAAAGATACTTACTTATCAAGGACTGTGGAGCTCCCTAGAGAAACTAAAGAGTCTCTCACCAGCCAGGAAAACTTGGGTGGCTCCACCAGGGTCTTCCTGAGTGCCAAGCCTGAGGCTGACCACTTAGTTGCTATAGTGACCAGTTCAGTGCCTCATCCCTTCTCTCAAGGAGCTGCGGCCTTTGTTCTTGGTGTGCTGGGAATCTGAATAGGGAAACATTCTAGCAGTTCCCTTTTCTTGGCCTGTGACTAAGTTCTCCATCTTTAATCTTTCAGAACATCCCTCTGATTCCCTACGAGATTTGTCTCTATGAATCAATCACATGATTTGTACTTCCAGGTACTTAAATCATTTAAGCATCCCTGGTACCTGCATAAATTGATTCATTACATCTTTGCAAGCTCCCTGTATTCAATTTAGTCTTGAAAATAGCTCTGATTTTTCACGAAACTTGTCATTTCCATTTTCTCCTCCTAGTGGAAGTATAATAAATTCTAATATTCAACAGATAAAAGAACCTATAAAGATTTTAGCAGCTATAAACAAAAAAATCCTCAGAAAAGTATATAATATGAAATGAATGTCACAGCTAATACGATTTATGATGAGATGCCCTAGGCCAGATTGCTATAGTTTGGATATGAAATATTCCCTGATGACTCATGTGTTAAAGGCCTAGGTGCCTGCATTAGCTATTTTTCTGTTGCTGTGGTAAAATGGAATGCCCAAAAGCTACTTATGGAACAAAGAATTGATTTTAGCTTATGGTTCCAGAGTGAGAGTCTACAATGGCAGGGGAGGCATGGAAGCAGGTGGCAGGAACAGGAAGCTGAGATCACATCATCAGTGGCAAAGCAGAGAGTGAACTGGGAGAAGAATGAGGCTATAAGCTCCCAAAGCCCATCCCCAGTGACATACTTCCTCCAGAAAGCGGCATCTCTTAAAGGTTCTACAATCTCTCAAACAGTGCCACAAACTGGGGACCAAGTATTCAAATACCCAAGCCTATAGAGAACAAACCTCATTCAAACCACGTGGCCTTGCTCAGGCTTCCAACAATTCTTGCTTTTCAGTATAGTTCTGTGTATTTTTTAAATGCTACTTTCTGGGGTGTCTTTAAAATGTGCAAGCTTTTCAACTTTATGGGGCA
Organism: Ondatra zibethicus; assembly: GCA_004026605.1. Lineage (NCBI taxonomy): Eukaryota > Metazoa > Chordata > Mammalia > Rodentia > Cricetidae > Ondatra > Ondatra zibethicus. Next base: position 58,632 of record PVIU01010799.1, on the reverse strand, counting down.
CAGCATGGCTTAGATTCTGGCCTGATCATGGATTAATCCTTTGATGGATTCATAATAAGAAAGTACTATTGGGATATGGTGAGAGGAGGAAATGGGGCCTAATGGAAGAAATAGATCTCTAGGAATATTTCTTCTCAGTCCCTTCCCTTTGCTTCCTGCTTTCCATGAGGTGACCAACTTTACTCCCCGACATATTCCTACAGTAGTGTAGTCTGCCTCACCTCAGGACCAGAGCAATGGTGCCATCCCAGCAGGGGCGAAACCTCTGAAACCACATTAGAACAAATCTGTCCTTTCGATTGCTCCTCTGAGACTTTTGTCACAGCGACAAAAAGTTAATATCCTGGCACCTAATAATGGGGTCCTGTGCCTCTCTGGTGGCACCACAGGCTGAAACACAACAATCAGGGTAGCACTGGAGTGATTTTATCTTTCATCTGCATTCAGATCCTCAGAGAGATACCTTTAATCAATGTGTCATCTATGCTCCAGCCTGAGCAGCAAATGATTTTCCACTTAATATCTGCCATGTTCCCACACCCAGCCTAATATTCCCAAATTGCATCCATCTCTTTCCTGGTCAGCACCATCATATATGGTCCCCATCATCTTGCTGAGTTATAATGTGCAGAATTATCCTAGTAGGAAATCCATCCCCGCCCCCGCCCCACTTTTCTCCCCACTGCCTGCAGTCAGCTTCCATGTCTCATAGTTTTCTCCACATCTCAGTACTCTTGTAGTGATATGGGAGGTGGCAGAGAATCACCTGGAAGCTTGCACACAGAATCAAGGAACAACAACTCTTTTTTCTTCTTGACTTTTATTTATTTACTTATTTTACACCCCATCACAGTTTCCCTTCCCTTCTCTCCTCCCAGCCCCTCCCCACCACCTCCTCTCTGTCCCCCAACCCCCGCCATCCACTCCTCTTCTGTTTCTATTCAGAAAAGAGCAGGCCTCCCATGGATATCGACAAAACATGGCATATCAAGTTGTAGTAAGACTAAGCACCTCTCCTTGTACAAGGCTGGGCAAGGACACCCAGTTTGAGGAATAGATCCCAAAAGTGAACGAGAGTCAGAGGTAGCCCCTGGCTCCCACTGTTAGAAGTCCCACAAGAAAACCAAGCTACACAATTTTCAGATATATGTAGAGGGCCTAGATCAGTCCCATGAAGGCTCCCTGGTTGTTGGTTCAGTGTCTGTGAGCTCCTATAGGCCAAGTTTAGTTCATTCTGTGGGTTTTCTTGTGATGTCCTTGACCCCTCTGGCTCCTACAATTCTTTCTCCCTCTCTTCAGCAAGATTCCCTGAGCTCGGACTAATATTTGACTGTGAGTCTCTGCATCTGTTTCCACCAGTTGCTGGATGAAACCTCTCTGGTAACTATTGGGCTAGGCACCAATCTATGAGTATAGCAGAATATCATGAGGCATCACTACATAGACATTTTTTTCTCCAGTCATGTCTGGTCCTATTCTACATCTCTGGACCATCCAGACTCTGGGCCTTAACACTCCAGTCAGTGTCAGGGGTAGGCTCACTTGTGTGGCATGGGTCTCAGGCTGAATCCAATCATTGGTTGGCCATTTACACAATCTCTGTGTCACCCTTTTCCCGGTACATCACATGAGCGGGACAGATTGTAGGTCAAAGATTATGTGGTTGGGTTCGTGTCCCAGTCCCTCTACTGGTAGTCTTGCCTGGTCACAGGAGGTGGCCAGTTCAGGCTACATATCCCCAATGGCTAGTAGCCCTAGCTAGTGTCATCCTTTAGATTCCTGGAGTTTCTTTTGCACCAGGTTTTTACCTGACTCTGAAATGACCCCCTTTTCAGGCAGCTCTTTCAGCACTGTCCCCTCAACCTCCCAGGATGACTTTTTCAAAACTAAAGATTCCCTGGTTATAAAGCAGTATCCCATTAGCTTGAAAAACTGGCTTCATACAGATTGTCTTTATTAATGAAAGGAATGTACTCTGTAGAACTCTATAGGAAACATCAGCATCACACATAGAAATGACCTGAAGCCCTGGGAGTCAGCACAGCATATGAGGGCCATTTGTGAGTAAAACAACAATCATTAAGCAAGATGGCATATAATCTTAAGGACAACAAAAACATTGAAAAATGCACCTGAAAGCTGAGGAAATAGTCAAGGAAACATCTGCAATGGTTCTCAATCTGTGGGTCATGACCCCTTTGGGAGGTACATATCAGATATTTATGTTACAATTAGTAACAGTAGGAAAATTACTTGTCTATGGAATTAATGTCTTCTAATAAATCTCTTATAAAGAGGAAAAAGGGGGGGCTAGAGAGATGACTCAGAGGCTAAGAGCACAGGCTGCTCTTCCAGAGGTCCTGAGTTCAATTCCCAGCAACCACATGGTGCCTCAAAACCATTTGTAATGAGATCTGGTGCCCTCTTCTGATGTGCAAGCATGCATACAGGGACAACACTGTATACATAATAAATAAATCTTAAAAAAAAGAAAAAAAACTCAAATGTTTTTGTTTTCTTGGCTGGAAACTAACATTCAGGCAATAAAACTACCATATAAATTGGTTGTTTATGCCAGGTGGTGGTGGCTCATGCCTTAATCCCAGTACTTGGGAGGCAGAGGTAGGTAGATCTCAGTGAGTTTGAGGCCAGCCTGGTCTACAAAACGAGTTCCAGGACAGCCAGGACTGTTATACAGAGAAAATCTGTCTCAAAAAGCAAAAAAAAAAAAAAGTTGGATATTTATAAAGAGGGAGAATAACTAATGTAGAAAAACGCAAATCTCTTCATAAGTTTAGCAAATAGAATTGTGGTTTGTAGTCCTTTGAATGGACACTTGTCAAACTTCCATCCAAGAGCAGAACTTTCCCATGCTGTCCCAGTTTAAGGCAAATTTAATCTATGGAGACAGATTTTTGTCTTTTTTCTTTCTTCGTCCTTTCTCCCATTTGGTACCTGCCCTGAACATATAAAAACAACTGAGGTTGGTGAGTACAAAACTAACAACTTACACCCCAATAAAGTAGTGAAACAGAGAAAGTATTTTATCATTTACTGTATGACGGAAGTATAATAGCAATGGGATTTAGTTCATGATTACATCCACTGGATATTGGCATTGAAATGTAATCTTTGACTTGGAATTAAAACCTTTTCCCTGAGAGGCATCTCAGGCATTGTGGGGTTTGTCATCCTGTAAGGCTGTATTAGCAGAGATAGCTTTGACATTGACCTGGATGAGCAAATAGCAATGAAACTGATTTAGATGCTCTCTGATGCTTCAGGGGAAATTGGAAAGGTGCTCATGGTGTCTTTTTCCTAAGAATCATTCACTGCAAACTAATATTGTTGCCCATCCTCTATAACAAGGACCAACTCTCGAAAGCTGTCTCTTACCTTCACACATGTGCCAGGGTGTGCATGTACTCAGACTCTTACACACACACACACAGAGAGAGAGAGAGAGAGAGAGAGAGAGAGAGAGAGAGAGAGAGAGAGGGAGAGAGATCAATTCTTGTTCTTCCTCTCAGAAAAAAAATACAAAAATCAATTATTATATTTACTATAAAATAAAAAATTGTAAAGCAACCAGCAGGTAAAGAAATCCATGCAGACAGAGCAGGTGTCACAATTTACAGTGACTCTGAGAGACAAAGGCTGCTTTCTAAGTAGTGATTGGTATTCTGGGGAGGTTGGTCCACCACAGGGCAGGGTTAAGGCACATTATTGTCTTGCCAATGGCAAACAGCTACCAGATTTTTTTTAAAAAGATTTATTTTGTATACAGTATTCTGTTTGTGTGTTTGCCTACAGGCCAGAAGAAGGCGCCAGATCTCATTACAGATGGTTGTGAGCCATCATGTGGTTGCTGGGAATTGAACTCAGGACCTCTGGAAGAGCAGCAAGTGTTCTTAACTGCTGAGCCATCTCTCCAAGCCAGCAACCAGATTTTTTAAAAAATCAGAGATGCCAAGAAAAATTAAAGTCTACCCAAGAAAGATAGTAAAATGGGAAGCACACTAAAGTTGTGCAGGAAAAGAGAACACCTAGTGCTGTGAACCTGACAGCACCTTCAGGAGGCAAGGGCAAAGGGCAGAGGAGAGTGTGAGCCCTCACATGCTGCATGACCTATAAGAGGAAAGAGTAAATTGTAGTCATGTCAACACTGCTCATTCATTTTCCTCAGAAGATAACTTTGGTCAGTATTGACGACAGAGGCAATGCTGCCAGTCTTCAAACTATAAATGCAGATGGGCCTGATAGTACTTATAACTTACTTTGTTAAAAATTAGCTGGAATTCTGCAAAAAATAGATTTAATAAATAAAGCTTGCCTGAAGTTCAAAGAGCAAACAAGCCACACTGATTAGCCTTACAGATCAGGCAGTGGTGACACACACACACCTTTAATCCCAGTGGCCACACTAGTTGCCATAGAAAGCAGGCAGTAACAATACATGCCTTTAATCTCAGAACTAGAGAGGAATATAAGGCAGGAGGAGACAGCTGTCAATCTTGGTCTCATTCTGAGATTCCTAGAGGCAGGATCATCATTTTGGTCTCAGGCTGAGGTAAGAGTCAGTGGCTGGATGTTTTGCTTTTCTGACTTTCAGGTTGAACTCCAATATCTGTCTTCTGGTTTTTATTAATAGTGTTACACATGTTTCCACCACCAGAGTTTCAAGATAATCAGGCACCACACCTTCCCCAGCTTAAAGCAGTATCCCCTCAAACTGTGAAGCAAACATACCTTTCCTTCTTTAGGCAACTTTTTGTCAGAAATTCTGTCACAGAGACAATTAACTGAAGCCACAAAACAATCCCACACCAGTTCAGAAGAATGGATAATAAAAAAGGGTTATTTAGTTAAGGGGAAAAACTTACAGATCACCATCCCAAACAACAGTCCTCTTCTTGCAAACAGGAAACAGTCTAGTAGCAGGAACAGGAGCCAGAAGCAAGAGAGAGCAAGCACACGGTTCCCGCTGCTTTTTAAAGTATAAGAGACCATGCCCCACTGGGCTGGTATCTTAAAGGCTATTGGCTGAAGGAGCAGAATGTGCTCCCACAGCAATTAACTAATAGAAAAAAAATGTCCCCCAAAAGGCCCATGTGTGTAGGACTTGGCTCCAACTGGGGCATTATTTGGGGAGGTCCTAGAAATTTTAGGATGCGGGTTGTAGCTGAAGGAAGTAGTTTGGGGTATCTTGTACTAGTTTATATCTGCCTGTCTCTGCTTCCTATGTGCAATGAAGAGAACTTCCTGGGTCACATCCTCACCATGTGAAACTCTGCCCAAGCACTCTCTGAAACAGTGAGCTGAAACAAGTCCCTCTACCCTTTAAGTTTTCTATCAGGTATTCAGAGCAATGCTACACCACTGTAGCTAACACATCCACACAATCACCACAACCTTTTCTATTTTTCTATTAGTAATCTCTAAATTCTAAACAACTTTATATTCAATAGTTTGACTTATCAACTCTAGCCATTCATCGGTGACTATTATAGAGAAAACTGAGAAGAAAATCTTAGCCAGTTTTATTAGCTGAGACATGGCCAGCTCACCTTGTTAGGATATCCTTATGGCCCCCAGTAGAGAGGGCTCTGATGCCCTGAATACCTACCCTCCATATCTGGATGTAGTCAGGGAAATCCAGAATGTTCTTTAATCATGCACTTTTTCATGGCTAGCTAGGTTCCTCTGTGGAGGTGGAACCTCCTTGGGCAACTCATCCTTGGTCAGCGACATCTGGCCAAAAAGATGTGGCTGCTTGGAGGCTACCAGGGCTGATCTTCTCGCCATCCCTTCTGTGTAATACCCACCTGGAACCATGCCTGATACAAAGCCCCAAGTGCTAGCCATGTACCTAAAATGCTAATCAAGAAGCATTCTGATCAAGCACTTCTGAGACAGAAACAACACAAGTTCCAGTGCTTTGGACAGCAGCGACACAAACCTGGAGTGTCTAAAGTTCCCCTCTAAGGAATGAAACAACGACATCAAAGCCCCTGGGCACCACCACCTACCCAGATGAGAGATAGCCTTGGAATTTTGTGGTTTGTCAAATATTTGAGCTAGGGGAGAAATAAATGCCTTCTAAGGGATAATATGAACGCAACACAGCAGCACCGTTTGCAAGGCAAGAGCACCATCATGTGGCAGATACTTGAATGTCAACTCAGAATCCAAGAGCAGGCCAAATGCAGGCAGCTTCAAAACCAGGCAATGGAGGCTCAACCTTTGAGCCTGAATCAACAGTCGGATAGTGTAAAGTTGTTTTATTTAGTGAGCTTGTAGCATTTCCACACACTGAGTGTTTTTATATTATAGTCAGAGCAATGTTCCCACTGTGTGATCCATGACAACAGCAGTATCTCTGGGAACTGGTTAGAAATGCAAATTGCAGCCAGGCGGTGGTGGTGCATCCCTTTAATCCCAGGACTCGGGAGGCAGAGGCAGGCAGAGCTCTGTGAGTTCAACGCCAGCCTGGTCTACAAGAGCTAGTTCCAGGATAGACTCCAAAGCCACAGAGAAACCCTGTCTCAAAAAAAAAAAGAAAAGAAAAAAAAAAGAAATGCAACTTGCTACTGCTTTAGACACTCTGAAGCTAAGGTTCCAGCTTCCAAATATCACATTCCCTCTTTGAATTCTGAAGTTTTTCATGTGTGTTCACATGTGGAACATGTGTTTATGTATGTGTGTACACATGTGTGTGTATGCACATATGTGCATGTGTGTGGAAGGCATATATCAATAGTGGATATTTTCATTAACGGCTCTTCATCTTATTTTTATTTCTATTTTTTGTGTTTATATGTGCACATATCCTAACATATACACCTGTAACTCCAGCTTTGCACAGACTCATCTACCCTTTTCACCTTATTTGAGGTAGGGTCTCTCACTGAATCTGGAGCTCATCATTTCAGCCAAACTGGCTAGGGATTCTCCTGTCTCAGCCCCTAGAATGGAGTTTTACACACACACACACACACACACACACACAGAGTCCTTAGCAGTAGCCATAATCACATTAGCGTGAGAAGTACACTTGGTGGGGTTCAGGGACTGCGGCAGGACAGGATCAGCACATGAATTCTCTCTTTCCACCATACAGGTTCCAGCGATTGAACGCTGATCATCAGGCTAGGCAACAGGTGCCTTTACCTCATGATTCATCACAGCCATGCCAAATGCCAACTGTATACTAGACTAATATACCAACTTGGAACTTTTGGAACTTTGTACCAGACATGGTTTCCAGGTGGGCAGTACACGCCAGGCAGGGAGGATGAATGATGAAAGAACCAGTCATGTCCTCCACTCCACCCAGACAACCACGTCTTGCTAGCCAGATGTTGGCTGACTAAGAGTGGGATGCCTAGGAGGTTCTACTTCCACAAAGGACCTCAAATTCTAGCCATGAGAGGGCAGGTTATGCAGCAGAAAGTCCCATAGCTACTGGGGCCATCAGGATACTCTGACTAGGAGAGCTAGCCATGACTCAACCTGGCTGAGCTCTCTGCCCCCAGGAAAACCCCTTTGAAAGGTTATAGATTCAGCATAGACGAGTCAATACAACAATTAGGAAAGAAAAGGAAGGCAGAGACAGAGTTGGTGGTAAGGGAACCTACCTAGTCACACCCAGAGCAGTACCTACCACCTGGGCATCAACTCATCTATCCATGTGTCAGCATGAGGAAGAGAGCACCAACTCTGTAGACTGGGAAGCTGAGTGCTCAGGGATTAGACAATTCACACTTGACCTTGCATGTCTACCTGGCTCCAAGTCCCCTTTTCTTTCTGCTTCCTCTGCATGGATTTCTTCTAATGATCCCAAAAGCCAATGAGGCTCTTGCTCCAGTTCTAGTAGGAACTGTGGGGAATGAGTGGCCCTGTGAGGCTGATGCAGTGTGGGCCTCACAGAGAGAGAGGAACATTACCCAGAATGTGGCCCTTGGCTCACAGAATCAGAGGTACAGACAGGTGGCACAGGATAGGAAAGTGAATTCTCAGAGGTTACTGCTAGCTGATACTCCAGAAGGAGGCGGCAGAGAACACCTAGCATTTGAACTGAGTCTTGAAAGAAGGGCTTTCTTCCTTTCCCTCTGATTAATACAGGAAATAAAGAAGCAGAGGCAGGGGAATCTCTGTGAGTTCAAGGCCAGCCTGGTCTACATAATGAGTTCTAGGACAGCTAGGACTGTTACACAAAGAAACCCTGTCTTGAAACAAAACAAAACAAATAAACCAAACTTGACATAAAAGTTATACAGCATTAAATGACCCTTTTAAAGTGAATAATTTGATGATATCTAGTACATTCAATCTTACTCAATTTCTGTCTAGTTTCCAAGTATTCCCACAGCCGCACAATGGAACGCTTTTTCTATTGGGCTGCTTCTCCCCAACTCCTCCCTGCCCACAATCCCTAGAAAATGCCAATCTGCATTCTGTTACTATGGATTTACCTAATCTGGATACTTCACATAAGTGGAAACATATTCTAGGTGACCTTTTATGTCTGGCTTCCTTCACATAGTGTGATTTCAAGGTTCATCGACACTGTAGTGTACACCTCATTCATTTTTCATGGCTGAATTAAATTCCATTATACAGTCAAACCACATTTTGCTTGTTCATTCATCCATAGATGGTCATTTGAGTTGTTTCCTGCTTTGGGCTATTATAAATATTCATATACAAATGTTTACGTGAGCACCTGTTTTCAATTCTTAGAGTACATATCAAGAAGTAGACTTGCTGGGTCATATGGTAAATCACCTTAATTTGGGGCAGGGGAAGCAACTGTCATGCCACATCCTGCAGTGACCATTTTACAATCATACAGTGTGCACGGCTTCCAATGTCTCAACCATCTCATTGGCACTTGTTATTTTCCAGTGATACCTCACTGGGATTTTATTTGCACACTCAGGAAAGGTCCTTCAGGCCATCTCACAAGGTCACTGGCTAATTGGGTAATGAATGGGCCTGCAATTCCTGCTGCGTGGGAGGCTGAGGCAAGATAATCAAATTCCAAGGCCAATCAGAATGTGCACAAGACCAGCCGTGATTCAATGAGACCCTGGATCCAGCTTAAGCCATTTAGAAAGCCCAGTGTCAAAATAAAAACACAAAGAGAGCTGGTTGAGAGGGCTCTGCAAGAAAAGGCACTTGCCATCAGCCATGACCACATGAGTTTGATCCCTGGCACCTGCGAGAAGAAAACTGTCCTCTGATCTTCACATATGCACTGACAAGCAACACACACCATAATTTTAAAAGTACAAAGATGTGGAGGTACAGGTACATGAGAGGGCAGTTAACTTACATGCACAGGTCATGGGTTTAATGGCTAGTGCCAAAACAAACAAGACCACAGAACTGTCCCCTCAGTTCACAGGTGTCATGCCCTCAGCCCAAGACTGGCTCACTGATGGCAGAGGTCATGCCATATCTCACTTTTTCTCTATGTCCTCAGTTCAGTGTACCCTTGGCTTCATGTGGCTCCCAGTCCCTCCCCACACAAACTGGCAGCTGATCCACATGGTTGGGTGTCTGATGGCAACAACCTCTTGGAAGGTCCTCTTCAATGTCACCAAGGTGTCTATGAAGCACACAAAATGTGCTGGGTCATCCAGGGCCACTTGCGAAATTTACAATCCCTGCCACAGTCAAACACTATGCATTGCTGCCTGGGGCTTACCACATCAGAGAACTCAGCTGACTTCTCAATACCTAGTGAGCTTTTGGAGGGGCTTCTGACAGGTTCTGTGTATCTCTTGCTAGGCAGTCCAAAAGTACCAGTAAAGTAAGAACTTCCCAACCAGTCTCCAGACTCAAGAGAGGTGTGTAACTTCATTTCTCACCCCAACTTCCTTCCTCAAGCCCCACCGCCTCCTGCAGCACATCCAGTGAGAACTCTGAAGTCTGTGCTCGGAGCGGGCCTATGCTGGTCTATGCTGAGCTCCGTAGTGTGATTTTACAGTGGCAGCTGCCTGAGTGCTCATCTATTCTCCTACACATTCCCAACCAATGCCTTGCACTGGATCCCTTCTGTGAATCTTGTTTTACTTTTTTCTCAGATAGGTGTCACTACATAGCCATAGGCTGGGCTGGCCCTCTCTACGTAGACCAGGCTGGCCTCAAATTCGTAGAGATATGATGACTCTGTCTCCCAAGTGCCGGGATTCAAGACCTGCACTACTTTGCCCAACTCTCTGATCTAAATTATTTTAAAGATTCATTTTTATTATTTTAAATTATGCATATCTGAGTGTATCTGTGTGAGAATATGTGCACATGAGTGCAGGTGCCTTTGGGGATTGATCTCCCAAAGCTGGGGTTACAGGCAGTTTGTACTGCCCCAATGTGGGAACTCTGGTCCTCTAGAAAAGCAGTAAATACTCTGAACCACAGAACCCATTCTCTCAAGCCCCTAAATCTATTCTTAAAGAATACATTCTAGGGCAAGTAAGAGGGTTCAACAGGTAAAGTCACTTGCCTCCAAGCCCAACAACCTGAGTCCGATCCCAAGGACCCACATGGTAGGAGAGAATTGACTGCTGAAAGCTGTCCTCTGCCTCCACATATATACCATGACACAGAAGCACGTGTGTGTGGATGCACCTTCATGACACACACTAAATAATAAATAAATGGCCAGGCGGTGATGGCGCACTCCTTTAATCCCAGCACTCAGGAGGCAGAGGCAGGTGGATCTCTGTGAGTTCGAGCCCAGCCTGGTCTACAAGAGCTAGTTCCAGGACAGGCTCCAAAGCCACAGAGAAACCCTGTCTCGAAAAACCAAAAAATAAATAAATAAATGTAAATTTAAAATTTTTTAAAATGCAAACTAACGGTCTGGGGAAATGGCTCGGCCAGTAAAGTGTTTGCCGTGTTAGCAAACCCAAGTTCAGAGCCCCAGCACCTATATAAAAAGGTAGGAAACTGCTTGCCTCACCTATACTTCCTGCCTGGCTACTGGCCAATCAGCATTTTATTTAAAATAATACAAGTGACAGGATAAAAAAAAATTGTAGAAAAAAAAGAAAAAAAAAGGTAGGAAAAGCAGGGTGCACCTGCAATCCTAGCACTGGGGAGGCAAAAGTAGGATCCCTGGGGCTTGCTAGGCAGTCAGTTTAGCTAAAGACATGAGCTCTAGGGCCAATGAAAAGTCCCTGTCTCTAAAAATAAGGTAGAAGAAGACACCTGATGACCTCTGGCCTCCACATGCTTATGAACATGTTTGAACACATATACACCAACCATACACAAATAAAGACAAAAAAACAAAATAAAAAATAAAAGAACTGGTACTGGCAAGATGGATCAGGAAGTAAGGGCACCAGTCACCAAGACTGACAACCTGGTTCAATACCCAGAATCCATATCATGGAAGGAGGGAATTAACTCCCTAAAGTTATCCAGACTTCTACACACACTCCATGGCATATGCATTCCTCTTCGGGCCCCCCCCAACACACAAAAGAAATGGCTTCTTAAAAAATTAAAGTAGGGACTGAAGAGAAGGCTTGGCAGCTAAGAAAATGTACTGCTCTTGCAGAGGACCCAGGTTCTATTCCCAGAACCCACATGACAGCTCACAGCAGTGGTTCTTAACCTGTGGGTCAAGACCACATTGGCAAAACTCTATTTCTAAAACTATTTACATTGTGATCCATAACAGTAGCAAAACTAATTATGAAGCAGCAATGAAAATAATTTTATGGTTGAGGGTCACCAAAACTTGAGGAACTGTGTTAAAGTGTCACAGCTTTAGGAAAGTTGAGACTGACTTACAGCTTTCCATAACTCCAGTTCCAGGGGACTGACAACCTCTTCTGGCCTCTAGGTACCAGGCATGTAAGCAATGTACATACACATAAAGGCAGAAAAAAACATTCATATACAAGATAAATAAGTCTTTAAAATTTTTTAAATGAGAGAGTCCAAACTAAGCTCTGGGCACTTCACACACATTAATTAACAGAAATTTCTAAGAAATAGAAAAGTAATACTGTCTCCTGGAGTTGTCAGTAGGACATTTATCATAGTCACACAGGCCTTCATGATCCACAGGAAGAGCCATAAGCAATGTCACCATTAAGAGAAAGAAGGTTCCTGGCCACAAATGTGCGACACGATAAAATATTGACATCAAAGTTCAACACCCCTCATGATAAAAGACACAAGGAACTCAGAATACATGGAAAACACCTCCACCTAATGCAGGCTACATACAACAAACACAGAGCCAACATGATACTCATGGGAGAAAACTAAGTCTACCTCCTAAAGTGAGAATAGGACAAGGATGTCCACTCTGCTCATTCAGTTCAATGTAATGAAATGGCTTAATGGGATGCTCTCCATGGCTTTCTCAGCTTGCTCTTTTATACAACTCAGGACCACTTGCCCAGGAGTAACACCATCCACAGTGGGCTAGGTCCTCCCATGTTAACCCCCACAATTTGCCTATAAGACAATATATTTTTTTTTAATTCTATTTTGCTTTATTTCACCGTATGTGTGTGAGTGTTTTGTGTGCAAGACTTGTGTGCCTGGTACCCAGTAAAGGGCATCAGATCTCCTGGAACTGCAGTTACAGGTGCTTGTGAGCTTATGGAGCCATTTTCTCAGTTGAGCTTGGACCCTAACTTATATCAATCATCAAGCTGACAACAATAAACAAACAAACACTAACTAACCAGCACACCCAGCACACATCTCTTTATGCAGTTCTGTCCAGTTCATATTCCCAGACCCCAGGAATCACCTTCCTAATGGTTGCTGTTGATTTTACTAGCGGCCTTCCCATAAAGCCATTTTGGCTTTAATTAACCAAAACTGGTTTCTTGTACTTTGCAAATACTGATAAATATAGATGTTCCATTTTGACCACACAGAGGCTTTGTAGGCATGTGTGACCTGTCCCACCATTTTAGGTTGCTGATAGCAGAGATGGGAAAAGGCACACCTGAGACTTAGTCAACAGCAATTATTACAACCTTCTTAGACAAACAATGACATCACAGGGAACACTTACATGTAATGTCTACAGAAGCCACATTCCCAGGTGTCTACATTCTATTCCTTGGCAATAGAGAAGGCAGAGCATGGATTTTACAAAATACTACCTGGTTCTATTGACTGTGCTTCTTCTGTGTCCCCCCATAGTGTCCACACAGTCCAGTCCCTAAATGTGCTCACAGAAACACAGCCCTAGTTCACCCTGGTCCACTAAAACTCAGATGGGCCTGCCAAGGTCAAGAGACTGGATGAAACAGATGTGGTTCAGGTGACGGTGTACTCATGACACAGCTGTGAATTCACTCACTGCAAGTCACAGCTGCTTTGCGAAGAGGCTGCTCAGATTCTGGCCTAGGGAAGGGCACTGACAGTGGAGAAGGAGAGCAAGCCCCTATTGACAGGCTTTAAGATTCTTTAAGTTGGGCCCAACTCTGTGTGTGGACCAGATGTGTCCTTTTTCCTGGACAGGCTCCACCGCTGCTTAGGCCAGCCTCATTTATCAAAAATGTCCACGTGATCAGGCAACAAATCCCACCAATTTGTCATACGCTTGTCCCAAATGTAAAAGTCAATCATTTCATTAGGACTGTTGACAAATGAAGAAGTTGCTGTTGACATAAAATACAAACCACAATTTGGTCCCATTAACGTTTCTGAATGCTAATTTGGACTCAGACCCATATGAAGCCGTTCCCAAGAATATCATTAGTGCCCCAATTTACAGAGGAGGCAGCTGGTTCCCAGACAGGCAAACTCACAGGCCACAATCACATGGCTGATACTCAAAGGACAAAGCTGAAGCTGCAAGTAACTAAAATTATGCCCAGTTTTAAACACTGATTCTAGAAACTGCAAAACTGAAGACTGGGACTGAGGTGTGGTACAGTGGCAAAGCATTTGGTTAGCATGTTGAGGCCCTGGGTTCAACCACCATTACAATCTCTCTCTCTCTAGCGCTCTCTCTCTCTCTCTCTCTCTCTCTCTCTCACACACACACACACACACACACACACACACACACACACACACACACACTCACCAAAGGCCTGATTTCTTCTTACCTTTCTGGTCTGCCTCATCACTGATGAGTCAGTTTCTCCTCAGGGGAGCAAAAAGGCTAAAGCACTGCTGTCCACACCTATATTCAAAAAGAAGAGAGAAAAGATGCTCCTTTTCCAGAATGCCGTATCAAAGTCCTTCTCCAGTCCAATGAGAGTAACTGGGCCTCCAAACACCCTGTGATGGCTATTCTTGGTTGTCATCTTGACTACATTTGAAATTAACTAAAACCCAAATAACTGGGAAAACCTGTGAGGAATTTTTAATCTGGATTTCTGCGGTAGGATGATAAATCTTTAATCCATTATCTTTTGAGGTGGGAAGATCCACCTTTATTCTGGATCACTTGGGGCATGATTAATAAAAACCCAGAGACAGAAATTGGGGTTCAATCTGAAGGTCAGAAAAGCAAAACAGCCAGCCACTGGCTCTTACATCTACCTCAGTCTGAAATGACGATCCTGCCTCCAGGAATCTCAGAAAGAGACTGAGAGCTGTCTCCTTCCATTTTATAATCCTCTCTAGTTCTGGGATAAAAGGTATGCATCACTACCGCCTGGTTTTTATGGCAAGCTAGTGTGGCTATTAGAATTAAAGGTGTGTGTCATTGCTGCATGGTCTGGCCAGTGTTTTACCTTTCAGATCCTCAGGCAAGCTTTATTCATTAAAATATAAATGAAAGGCTACTAACACCACACCCTCTACTAGCAGCCTATATAAAGTACGTGGAAGAAGGAAGTTCTTTCTCTTTGCCTGCTTGCTCTCACCCTTGCTAGCAAGTCCATTCCTTCACTGGCATTAGAGCCTACTTCTAGCATACATTGAAGACCAGCTGAGACATCCAGCTGGACCGCAGTGTATGAGACAAAGAGAGCAGGAGAAAGAGAGAGATTCATTCTGTAAGTTCTGTGTCTCTAGAGAACCTTGACTAATATCCATCCTCAACTGTGGCATTGGTATGTCCTCTGGAGGCAGGTATCTCTCAGCTCCCTAAACTCAAGGGTTACAGAAAGAATAAAACTCAAGTTCTCTGGCAAGAAATGTCCTAGGACCTATCACTACCTACCGCCATGTTTTATATTTTGGTGTCTGCTCCGAAGACACTTGATTCATCCTCTAAACTCAGCCTCCCACTTCTTTCAATAAAGCAAACTTTTCACCTACTTGACTGGAGTGGGGTGTGGCCTATATTAAATAGTCTATCTGGTTTCTCAAGTCTATAAACAAAAGTTATCTTAGGAACATGAACAAAAGGACCCGAGAGGTTGCCAACAAAATGCAGTACTTCAATTAACCTACTTCCAGAGGGCTCTCTCAGCGGGACAGATAAAGCAGAGAATCGTGTGTCTCCGGAAAATGAGCTTTCGTTACCCTGAGCAGTTTCCAAAGTTCCTACACTAAATAGTTCCATTCTAACGCTAAGTATCTAGACCGCTCCACATTAACCAAACCAAAACAAACAAACCTTACGTGCGTGCGGAGGAACTGCACGCCAAAGCTAGAGCCAGCGGGGCTCATCTTACAAGGCACAGAAAATCAACTGCCACCGCAACCTCGGCGCCACCCTCAATTCTTCTCACTTGACTAAAACTGGTTCTCTCGTATAAGCACATCTGCAATGTTTATGGCTTTGCCTAAGAAAGGGCGATCGGCTAAGAAGCTTGGCTCTATGGACTTCTACAAGACTCTCTCACTTAGCTTTCCACTCGGGCTCCAATACTGCGGGCGTGCTATGGGCTAGGTTCAGTCTACAGCCTTACTGCAGCCGTGCTGAAGGCTCCCTAGATGGCGTCAAGCAGTGAAGCTTCTCGAGTCCTCACAAAGAATCAGCCTAACAGAGAGGGAGGAAGCCAGACCGGACCGAGAGGCACTTTCTCGGGAGCTAAGTCTTCCGCCACCGAGCGCGTAACTCCACCCCCTACCGCGCCCTCCAATCAGAGCTCCCTTAACCGGATCTTCTAGGTTGATGACTGTCCCGGACGCCGCTCTGTCGTCGCCGCGCCACACCTGGGCGGAGCCAGCCTTTCTATTGGCTTGCGTCACTGCCCGTCACGCGGAGGAGGGAGCTGTCGGGAAACCGGGACCCTCGCGCCTGCGTAGACCGCAGCTCGCCGCGCGCGGGAAGACCCTAACGGCGCCCAACAGTTTCCTACCTCCAGGACGCCAGCACCTCAGGCGGAGCCTCTGGGAGGAAGAGGAGGGCAGGAGCGTAACTCTTCTGGCCCGGGACCGCGGCCAGGGCGGGACCCGGGACCGAGTTGCCTTGGAGGCGCTGACCGGGGCGGAGCAGGTAAGTGACCGCCCCTGCCAGGCTTCTGGGTGGCCGTCGGGCGGCGCAGCGGGACCGGGCTCAGTAAGACCTGGGCGTTGTCTTTTCCCCACGTGGTGTCTTTGCAGCTGGGCATCAGGCTTTTTTCTATGCAAAACGGTAGCGGCGAGTTTGCCCTGCCTGGAGGAGAGCAGCAGTTTGGGGGCCGGAGGATGGCTCTGAAGAGCGTACAGTCAACTGTCAGCGGCTTTGATAAGAAGCGACGCCCGGCTGGACCTGAGGCCCGGGTACGGCTGCCGCTTCTGGAGTCCAGCTCCGGGAAGTTAGAGTATGAACCACGGAATGAAGCATCCTCCTGTCCAATTACTCTACTGTGTTTCGGTCTTACTGTTTTCCTCTCATATGAGAGCTAATTAGGTTTGTGGGTAGCTGAGGACCAAAAATAAGGGTGATGATCATCGTGGGGGGGGGGCGTGACCATTGATGGATTGTGTTTGGAGAAAGCAGAAGCCAAAATGTCTACCCGGAGCATCGTGGTCTAGGGAAGCGGCATTTGTATAGATGAGCAGGTTGGGCAGAGACAAATGTGGCTACTTGGGAGTACATTCCCAAGCCGGCATCCTAGATGTAGACCTACTTTCAAAAGTCCGGGAACTTAGTAAACAGGACCCCATGGTCTTGACCCCTCGTATGACCTTGAGTCGACTGAGAGTCTGCCGCTCCTCTTCCTCTTTATTAAAGTTTTTACGAGATACCCATTTATGCAGTGATGATTGAGGGCATGTTCCTAAACTACTTAGCAAATACGTCTTCAAATTGATTGTTGAGTCTTCAGTCTGAGGTCCTTGGAGAGAGTGGAAAGAGCATTATCAAACTGGCTCTGAACTGCTCATCTGTTCTCCCAGCTCTGTGTGGAATCATCGTCCATAAACTGATAGTTAATAAAAGTTGGGTCAGGCGTGGTGATGCACACCTTTCGTCCCGGCAGAGGCAGGTGAATCTCTGTGAGTTTGAGGCCAGCCTAGTCTACATAGCAAGTTCCAGAAGTACATAGAGAGACATTGTATCAATAAAATAAAATAGATACTTGAAATGAAAAGAAGTGTCACTACCTGAGTTCTAAGCTTACTCAGTAGAGACCCTGTTTCTGGAAATTGACAAACACTACAAATTACTTGTGTCTACTATTTTCAGTAATATTGGTCAGTATTGGTTTCTTTTAAATGGAGAAATTTAATCATAGAAGAAATTAACAGACATTCCTGTTAATGGAAAAAATATACTGTGTAGTGATATTTCATTTGTATTTTAATAAGTAAAGCTTGCCTGAAGTTCAGAGAGTAAAACAGCCGCACTGACCGCCTTACAGACCAGGCAGCAATGACACACACCTTTAATCCCAGTAGCCACATTAGCTTGCCATAGAAACCAGGTAGTAGTGGTGCATGTCCTTAATCCCAGAACTAGAGAGGATTGATTATAAGACAGGAGGAGACAGCTCTTGGTTTCATTCTGAGATTCCTGGAGGCAGGATCGCCATTTTGAACTGAGGTAGAGGTAAGAGCCAGTGGCTGGCTGTGTTGTTTTTATGACCTTCAGGTTGAACCCTAATTTCTGTCTCTGGGTTTTTATTAATCGTGCTTCAATGCTGTTTATGTGTTGGAACTTAAATAAGTTTTTAGGGAGCTGTGATCTTTCAGATAGAAATACTGTTCATCACCTCCCACTTAGAATGTTTAAATCCTAGGGGCTTTCTGCTATGGTATTATGGCCCCTCTGGTCTTACGTTGTGGGCATTAGTGTTAAAGATGTTAATTCCAGGCAATCTTAGGTTTACTTCTTTGGGGGATTGTGACCACTATCCTCCACTGTCCTTAGAATTCTGCCATTCCCTGCATCTTCTGGGTCCTTGTTGGGTTAGTTCATTGTAGTCTTCCCAGACCAGCACCTGCTCTCCCTCTGGTAGCCTTTGTTGGGCCATTAACCACTTAATTCTTCAGCAGGAGCCACTGTCTTGATAAAAGATGAGCCCACACCCTGGTTTCCTAGAGGCAGTCACACCTATTCTAAGCTTTCAAGAAGGAACAGTGTTTTTTCATCAAATGTACTCTAGTAAAAAAATGTGTTTTAAAACCTATTGTAAGATGAACATATCAGACTCCTTTTTTTCTTTTTGTTTTTTCTTTTTTGTTTTTTATTTTTGAGACAAGGTTTGCTCTATTGTTTTTGAGACCAGGCTGCTCTCTCTGCTCCAGGCTGGCCCCTGCGGTTTGCTCTATTGTTTTTGAGACCAGGCTTGCTCTCTGCTCCAGGCTGGCCCCTGCCTCAGCTTCTTCAGTGTGCCCCTCTACTCCTGTCTTAAACTTCTTAACTCAGTGCTGGATATTCATTGTCTGTTTTAATTCTCATGATCCTTTTTTTTTGTTAATGAGGAAACTGAGGATTAAACAGGCAACAATTGTTGGGCTTTGTGGTGAACACCTTTAATCCCAGTACTTGACAGATAGAGGCAGATGGATTTCTCAGTTCCAGGGCAGCCAAGACTACATATTGAGACCCTGCCTTGAAAATAAACAGGTACCAGTGTGAGCCTAAGGTCATCTGCCTGAGTATGTAAATGTTCTGTCACTTATGGGAAAGGAGGGTTGGGGCAGATGAGTCAATAGGTATAGGTGCTTGCTGTCAAGACTAACAACCTGAGCTTGAGTCCTAGTACCCACATGATGGGCAGAAAAGACTCCTGCAGGTTATCCTCTGACCTCAAATGAGCCATGGCATGTACCAAGCCACATACATACATCCAACTATAATTTTAAAAATTAAAACTTGAGAGAAAAGTTTTATCAGAGCAGAACAGACTTTAATATTCACATGTGTTCCCTTCATCTTTGCTCTCCTACAGTCCCTGGATTTCTACAGAGGAGCCACTCTGACAGAGGCCTCTGTCAGCCGAACCAGAGATGGCATCAGTAGATTTCAAGACCTATGTGGACCAGGCCTGCAGAGCTGCAGAGGAGTTTGTCAATGTCTACTATACTACCATGGATAAGCGGCGGCGGCTGCTGTCCCGCCTGTACATGGGCACAGCCACCTTAGTATGGAATGGAAATGCTGTTACAGGACAAGAATCCTTGAATGAGTTTTTTGAGATGTTGCCTTCCAGTGAGTTCCAGATCAACGTGGTAGACTGCCAGCCTGTCCATGATGAAGCTACACCAAGCCAGACCACAGTCCTTGTGGTGATCTGTGGATCAGTGAAGTTTGAGGGCAACAAACAGCGGGACTTCAACCAGAACTTCATCTTGACCGCCCAGGCCTCACCCAGTAACACAGTGTGGAAGATAGCAAGTGACTGCTTCCGGTTCCAGGACTGGGCCAGCTAGTGGGGTGAGAAAGGCTTCTTGGCTTCAGCCCAGCTCCGCAGAGAAATGCCAATCTCAACTCTCAGGATGTGGAGGACACAGTTCATTTTTGTTGTCACAGTAGCGCTGAAAACTGGATGTTAGACTCCTAGAAACCCCTTTCCTGGTTATATACTGGTTTGTCATAGTTGCCTTTTGAAAGTAGTAAACTTTCTATTTTTCTACTTAATCAGTAGAGACCCTGTTTCTGGAAGTTGACAAATAAATAATATAAATATTGCTTCTCTGCCTTATTTGTCTAAATTTTGAGAAGGACGGGGGAGCCTGACAGGCAGAAAACATAGTAGGAAGCACCTATAGAGGTGGGAGGGTCCGGGAAGAGCTCCTATCCCAGTGTGAATGCTGTGAGTAGCCCTAGCCACACTAGAATCCTCAAAACATTGCGAATTGCCTGTCCTAGGCCATATCCCTAGCCAGCACCTCCACCACAAATAAGATCTGGGCATTGGCATTTTACTATTTTTCAAAAGCTTTGCTCAATATCCATTCCACACTTCACCCTCACTTTTTCCTGATGGACCTGAGAGTTGGCTTTGCCCTTGGCACCTGGGATGAGAATTACTGATGATAAATGTGAAGAGTTAGCTGATGGCTGAATGCTGCTCCTGTCAGAAGCACCAAGGTTGGGAGGGAACATCAGAAGCTGTAACTACAAAGGACCCACTTTTCAGTCCGAGTTATTGTTAGATTTGACATGTGATTAGATTCTGGCCAATGAAGCAGAAGCTGAAGGATTGAACTGGGGGATTTTGCTTCAATTAAACCTTGACTTTCTGACTGCTGGACCACTTGATCTTGAGTGACAAGACAGTCTGGATGTGACCTAGAGGTAGGGTCCTCATGCAGCACCACAACTGCATGTAGTGAGCACAACTGCCAGAGCAGCCTACTTAGGATTATATTACTTTACATCTCAGCCAGTCACACCCATGATATAACTCCAAAGCCACATCTAGAGCAGTCAAACCAGTCCTACAGACTTGGTGACAGGATGAGACTTGAAATTCAAGCTGAGATGCTACTAACATGTATGAAATAGCAAACTGAGGTTTCTGCCATGAATTGACTTAAGATCCTGGACCACTAAACATGACCCTTAGGAAGACAGGAAAGAAAAATAAAGGAGAATGAGAAGTTTCAGTGATTTGAAAGGACATGTTGCTGAGCTTTAAATATCACAAACTGTCACCTTGATACAAATGCCCTGGAGTCAAAGAATTAAGTTCTTTAAACTCTATCCTGTCCAAAATAGCAAGAACAGAATGGTGTTCACTTTCCAGGCTTGGAACAGACCATATTCTTAAGGTTCCCGATTTTCTGGCACTCTGGGAATGTTTGAATCTGAATTAACATGGCTCTCAAAAGATAAGCTTTGCTCAATATCCATTCCACACTCCACCCTCACTTCTTTCTGCTAGAGTCCTCCAGTTCTCCCCTTCACTTCTGTTCTCCAGGTTACTGTTCCTTACTCCCTGCCCTGTCAGGGTTTCCCCCATATCCCCTCCCTTTTGCTCTCCCTGCGCACTCAAGCCTCACCAGAGTGCACTTCATACACAAAGAACAGGCAAGCACACCCTGCTGTCAGCACCAGGCTGGCTGCTGTCACACTGCAAACCAAGGCACTCACCCAGGGACCTGGATAAAGTACTCAATAAGAAAGGAGGTGCCTTCTTTTTGTGCTGCGACAGCCACATTTTGTTTTGGAGCAATAAAGGCAAAGTTTACTTTAATCACAAATCCTCATTTTAGTCATATTTCAAGTTCTCTGCTACGGTGTTTGCCAAATTGAGAAGTCTGGATTCTGTTATAACCTGTATTTTGTTTTAACAAAGACAAGATGCTCTATATCTTTGGTGCTACCTTGTTGGAAAAATGTGAAAACAGTCTTTACATTTAACAGTGAGGGTAAAATTAGTTAATTTTTGCAGAGTTTTCTTTGCTTTCAGCAGTGATGGAGACATAGTATGACAGGAAACTGGACTCTTATTTTCAAGCTCCCAAAGCTCTAGGGGCCTCTGTAATTCATGTCCCATGCCCTGGTTCCTGGAAAGAACTGTGAGAAATGCTTTAGGATTGGCCCTAAAGGGAAGGACTGGGAACCAGAGTGGCCTGACTTAGGGGCTGGAGATGGCTCAGCAGGAAGGGTCCTTGCTGCTCTTGCAGAGAACCCAGATCAATTCCTAGTATCTGCATGGTGTTTCACAGCCCTGTGTAACTCCAGTTCCAGGTCTGATACCCTTTCCAGCCTCCTTGGCCACCAGGCCCACCAGTGGTGCACAGGCATATATGCAGGCAAAACATTCACCCAGTAAAATTAGTTTTTGTTATAAGTGGGCAAACTTATTGGAGAGAAAATGATGTCAGGGTGAGGAAGGTGTCAAAGTTGAGTCCTAGACATACAACATATATGTGGACAACTTAACTAGGAAAGTGGACGCAAACAATTCAGTTTGAAGATAGAAATCTCTAAGCCCAGTTTTTAGGTTATTGAATTTTCAGTGCTTTGGAGACTGGAAGAGGAAAGACTGAGTAGGAAGTCTGGAGTTCAAGGGAAAGGTCTATGCTACAGCTATATAAATAGGTGAGTCATTTATAAGCCACACTATATACAGAATTGTCTCGTGTTTTTCATATTTAATATGTCACATATGGATTCATCTCAGTAGCCAAATATCATTCAGTGTTAAATTCAAATGCACTAGCATTATTTAACTATTTCCTTAGTAGTGAACATTCACGTTAACTCCATGGTTTTTAAAAACTATTACACGTTATAATGCTTATAAATATTTTTAAAAAGTGGGCAAGCTTGATCCTGATCCATAGACTGTGACATCTTCCCACCCACTGCTAGTCCTCTTCTGGTGGACCCTAGCCAGGGGAAAGCTAGTAGCATAGGCCCAGCCACTCAGGATGGTGTGGGGTACAGTGTCCTTTTGGGAATCTTATTGCTCAGGCATCATCTGGTCAGCCACAGGACATACCACATTCCAAGCACTTGTGAGGCAGGATCCAGCATCCACAGCTCACTGAGATTGATTTGTGAGCAAACAGCACAAGACCTTGACCAGTGAGGTCATGTTCTGGCTGATCACAGTACAGTGAATAGAAACAGTAAATACAGGAGATTTTTCTACGATGGGGTTGGGGGGGGTCTCACAACATTGCCCAGGCTGCTCAACTCTTAGGCTCACATGTTCCTCTTGACTTTCCATGGAATAGCCGGGACTATAGGCACATGCAACTGCACCCATGGTCTTGGTATTAGAAAAGTGTCTTCCTGTCATCAGTAATGTTTGTCTTTTCAGGGAGTTACCAATTTTATTGAGTTTTCAAAGAGTTTATGTCAGTGATTTTTCTGTTTTCAGCTTAGCTGGCTTTTGCTTTCTGTGATCACCTTCCTCCTGTTTATTTTCAGTCTTTTTAAAAGGTTCTTCCATTGAAAGTGCTGAGATTAGTCTGTGCCACCACACCTGGCTTAGATCACTGTCACAAAGCATCCTTTGTGAAGTGGAAATCGTGAGACTCCCAATGTCCACTAGCATGATTATTTTTTAAATCTAATATTGCCACAAAGGAGATTATTGTGCAGACCTTTATGTGATAAGGTTCATATGAAATGTTGAGTTTTTTCTTTGTTTGTTTGTTTTTTCTGCCTTTGCTGGCAATAAGAAATGTTTGAGTTTAGTAGTAGAAAAGCATGAACTCTTGGAGGAAAAGAGTCAGAAACAGCACAAACATCCCCAAAGCTGCTCAAGGTGTCTTGCACTTTAATACTGATAAGGTAATTGATTTGTGAATTTAAAATGAAATTATAGCAGACATGAAAATTATAGGAACATCGATCAAAATTTAGAGCTGTTTCTCAGGCACTGGCTTCTAGGATTTTAATATTCAATTACTGGGACCAACATAG
Source organism: Ondatra zibethicus (assembly GCA_004026605.1). NCBI lineage: Eukaryota > Metazoa > Chordata > Mammalia > Rodentia > Cricetidae > Ondatra > Ondatra zibethicus. The sequence continues at coordinate 34,928 of PVIU01010799.1, read as the reverse complement.
TGGGAAGGAGAGAACTGATACTAAAGTGGTTCTCTGATCTCCCAGCATATGATCGAGGCTATACCAATGAAATTTAAAAAAAAAAAAAAAAAAATGAGTCCTCTAATGTGTTTAAAGAGCCAGAGATGAAGCTTGTGGATATGGAATCTGTAAGAACAGTCCAACGCAAGTAATGAAAATAAGATAGTTTTACAAACACACACACATCTTAAGTTAATTGTCATTACCAAATGCACTTGTGAGAAAAGGCTTATATCGGGTTGTGTACTGGGTGAAATTTTAAGTGATAATGTGTCCAAATTTAAAGCAGGTAAAAATCTGTGGCCTGTTGAAACTCAGCTCTTGAACTGACCCATAATTGACACGCTGGACACAGTAACATCACTGGCAGGATTTTGGAGCCTGGGAATCGCTCATAACGACACTGCTACGTGGTTCCTCCATCAGCAACCATACGGAACACCGCCATGGCAACTCACTCACTCGTTAAGGTGGTATGATTGCCGAAACGCTCGACTCTTAGGATCATATAGCGTCATCACTCCGCGACCAAGCAGAACCAATTGCAAGACGGTTTTCTGGGAAACCGCAGCGGCAGAGCACGTGACCTGGGCCCCTGCGTCTTAGCTGCCCTGAGTCTCCTGTAGCAGGGACAAAGCGGTGCCCCAGGCCGCCAGGGTACTCCTATCGGCAGTGGATGCTCACCATGGACGCGTGGTCCGGCTTGTTGGGTGTTCCTGAATGCGATCAACAATGTCTAACCTATTCACCTGTCTTCTTAGGAGTGTGTAGATTGTTTCTAAAGCTTCATCAAAATAAGCGCCTTGAAGTGAACACACACTTCTTCAGGATGACTAGCAGGGGAAAATTTTATACACAGTAAACATATGACATCTTTCCTTTTCCCCCCTCACTGCTGAGATTGCACTTCTTGTATTTTCAGTATCAAACACTATTGAGCATTTTTGTCAGTTTGACGGTATGCAGTGGCTTTTATGCCGCTCCATTTTTAGCAGATTCTTCTATTCATCTCTAATTGAGAATTGGATACCAGCATTTTCCTGGTGGTTTTTTGCTGATTTCCAGAGATTCTTTGAGGTCTGTACTGCTGTCTTACCATCGCATAAGAGTAGCTTCAGTCCCTTGCCACAAGGATGCTTATGGGTCTGTAGCTCAGAAATCCAAGGTAATCGTAAGAAGAAAGGTTAGGGCAATGACTTAACTGAAAGGGAATGAAATGAGGTCAGCAGAGTCAAGCAGGAGTCTGAGTCGAAGTAACGGAGACACAGAAAGTGGTGACTAGGCTTCCATCCAGATTTTAATGATGTAGAAAAAATTATAAAGGATTTACTAAGAGATTTGCATAGGAGACATTAAGTCACACAAGTGGAATTTAGCTAAAGGAGCTGCCTGCTAAATACCCCAGAGATAAATAGTTTGCTAATTAGGTCTGTTAGAGAGAAACAAAACTTAGGATGCAAATATGTATTCACCAGGATTGAGGAGCCATTTGGGCCAAAGACCTACCTCAAAGAGGCAGCTGAAAGGGGGGCAGCTCAAAATCACACCATCATTAAGTGTACAGCTGCCTTTAAGTCCCCTGGGTAACAACCATCAGAAAACAAAGCAACAACAACAAAAAAAACTGGTGTGCCTAAAGTAATTCTGACAATATGTTATATCTTCGGATATAAATATAGGAGACGTAAATATATATATAATTTGTAAATGTAATTTACAAATAATTTGTAAAATGTAATGTAAATATATATATGTATGTATATATATATGTGTATATATATATATTAAGCTAATGAAATCTTTGTTGGTGGTAACCCTTACTTGGGCCTTAGCCCCAGTTGTCAGGTGCTTTTGTAAAGAGCTTTATCTTCATTAATCTCTAAGTGTGCAGAGTGATTTTTCACTGGGCAGGAAGATTTTCTATAACAGCGTTGTGGGCCTAAGCAGTCAGTGTTTTCTAGCAAAAGTATTCTAGGTTACAAGCCCATTAAGAGTGTGTGCAGAGCAGGGCTGGTGGGCTGTGAGGAGCTCAGCAATTAGGACCTTCAGCTCTATCTGCAGAAACAATGTCTGCATATAAAAAAAAACAGAGAGAGAGAGGAGCTTTAACTTCCTGGTAGCTACCCAGATATGTCTGTACATATACCTGTCTGACAGTCCCTATAAACGCATTCAACTTTCATCTCACAAAAAGAATGGGGTTCGCCAGGCAGTGGTGGCGCATGCCTTTAATCTCAGCACTTGGGAGGCAGAGGCAGGCGGATCTCTATGAGTTTGAGCTCAGCCTGGTCTACAAGAGCTAGTTCCAGGACAGGCTCCAAAGCCACAGAGAAACCCTGTCTTGAAAACAACAACAACAACAACAAAACAACAACAACAACAAAAAAGGATGGGGTTCACTGAGTAGTGGTGGCTCACACCTTTAATCCCAGCACTCAGGAGGCAGAAACAGGCGGATTTCCATGAGTTTGAAGCCAGCATGATCTAAAGAGCTAGGTTCCAAACAGCTAGGGCTGTTTATACAGAGAAACCCTGTCTCAAAAAAAAAAAAAAAAAAAAAAAAAAAAAGTCTGAATGCTTTTCTGTCCCATTTTTTTTTTTTACACATACGAGATTTACCTTTCAAATATACTCAGTTCATTCACACAAACATTCCCTATAATACCATGCTGTTATAAAGATTAAGAGACTCACAATTTGGGGTTGATTCATCAACATATTGAAGCCTGCTTGGTCATGGGAGCTGCCTTGTGGTTGACTCCTTAACACATCTTGTAACTATTACATTATTTAAAGCCACAGAAAGTGGTTTTCAGGTTACATAAAATGGTTTCACTTTTATGAATTGTAAAACAAGATTTAATTCTTCTGTGTAGCAAAGCAGTTATACATATATATCGACATATATTTTAAGATATAATCTTAAAATATAATTTGATGGCATTCCCATACATACTTTAAGCTAACTTCATCTTGCAATTGAAGTGAACTTTTATTTCAGGTAATTGGCTTAATTCAAAGGACTAGATCGCCTCTCTGCAGCAGGGGTTAGTTTCAGTAAGAGCAAGGTATTTGCCAAGTTAAAGAAGCTATCAATCCCAGTGGGCATTTCTAGTTCAAATAGGCGGCTTCCACAACTTAGAGAAAGATGGTGTCTGTATGTTAGTCTTCTAGAGGATTGTGTACATTTCAAAGAGGGGAAGGCACTATCTCGCTAAACTAAATGCTCCACGAAGGGAGAGTGACCCGAGACCGTCTATTCTCTTGTTCTCGGCAAGAAGATGTCTTGTTGGCTGGTGGCAGTAAGGAGGTGACTTCACAAATCTTTAGCAGTGAGTTGAAGCATCAAGCATGATCACCATTTAACAGGAATTGGAAATCTAAGCAGGGCTTTCATATTACCGGGTTTTAAAGTCAAGGATGGAGCCGGAGGGGCACACACCTTTAATCTCAGCACTCCAGGAGGCAGAGGTAGGCAGATCTGTGAGTTTGAGGGCAGCCTGATCTACATACAGTGCTAGTTCCAGGGCAGACTAAACCAAAACACCCCCCCCCAAAAAAAGAATCAAGGATTTAGAGCACTGCGCCATCCTTCCCACCACGCCACAGCAAGCATGGCCACAGCCCTATATGAGATCTGGGTCACCACGGCACCCAAGGAGGGCCTAATAGTTCTGTTTCCAGCAACATAACTGCAGAGGAATGTGGTACAGTAGTGGTGTTGGGATATCCTGACTTATCGGGAAGCTAGGATATACTTAGAGCCACAATAGGACAACTCTGGAAGGGTAGAGCCACAGTAGGACAGCTCTGGGGGTGGGGGGTGTTGAGCATGCAATAGGACAGCTCTGGAGGGGTAGAGCTGCTCTGGAGGGGTAGAGCTGCTCTAGACAGGTAGAACCCCAATAGGACAGCTCAGCCCTGGAGGAAAGATGTCCTGACTATTGGGAAGTCAGGCTACCTGAAGCTGGGGTGCGGTGGGGGATGGTCTCCCTGCAGGATATAGGGATCCTGCTCCTCTCCTGGAGAGCTGCCACAGCCGAGTTCTGCTCTGTTCCCTTTTGGGAGCGTCCTAGCAGAGCTATTTGCTTCTTCTCAAGCCCAAGATGTTTCTTCTGCTAACACTCTGCTAAAGGGAAGCCCCCTGCAGAAATGTAGCAATTTCCTCCAAAAAAAGTTGTTACTTTTCCTCCAGCAGGCCTTGCTCAGCTCCTTATGGAGCATCCTAGCAAGGTTCTTCTGTTCTGTTTGGCCTTGCTGAGGACCCCTAAGAAGCGTCTCAGCAAGGTTTTTCAGCTCAGTCCCCCAAGGGACATTCTGCCAGGTTCTTCTGCTCTGCCCTGACCAATGAAGGTCATCACCCAAGACTCTTTTGAGAAAGAGATTTGGGAAGGAGGAATCACTGAAGGGTGGAGAGGCTTATATAGGGCTTCTTAGGGGCAGTTTTCCCAGGAAGAAGGGGGATTGGCTAGTTTTTCCCTGTTCAGGGACTGGCCAGTTTAGCTGGTCAAGGGCAGAGATGGCTCTGACTTCATGGCCAAACTGTGTTTCTTTCACTGGTCCTTTTTAGCTTTTTGACTCTAATCTTAGGACCAGGGCATGTTTCTTTCACTGAGACTCTGATCCTAGGGACAAAGTGTGTTTCTTTGACACTAGGGATAAAGATGTTTTTTTCCTGACCTAGGCCTCAAATACAGGGTGTGTTTATTTCACCGGCACTGGGTTCAGAGTCAGGGTGCTCTGTGATTGGTTGGTTTCCTGCTCCAGCTGTCCCTTTTACTCTACAATAACGACCAGCTGAAGACAAGAACGCAGCAATGTAGTCCCAGGTAATTCCAACTTGGGCAACTAACACTCCCCCATTTCCCCCCTCCCCTCTGCCATTGCTGTCTTCTGCACAGGCGTGGCCTTGGCTTGCTGCTGGTACACATCCTGGAGCTACCAGCCAGTCGCCCTGCCCCAAATCACGTAAGACCACGCAGCGCACAGCACAACGGCCGGAACCGCCTCTGCAGCTGGACTTGCGCGCGCAGCGCCTTCCTGGTCTGCCGGGGGGCGGAGCCCACTAGGGGGCGGGGCGCGCTCGTGGCAACCATTCCGTGGTCCCCAAGTGCGGCTGCTCCTGCGAGACTGTTCCAGGGGTACGGGCCGGCAGAGGCACCGACTGCGAGGTGAGTGTGTTGCGGACTGTCTGATTTAGTAATTGTCCTCCCCCTGCTGTCCCTTGGAACGGCGGGCTGTGGGGACCCAGGCCGAGAGCAGGAGACTGGTCCCTTTGGGCTCTGGAGGCCGGAATCGGGGACAAGGAGCTGGACCTTGGCCGCAAGACTTCGTTCTCCCCGTAGCTTTGGAAGATCCTTGGTCGTCTGGGACTCTGGGGGATCACAGTGGGGACGGAGGTGGTGCAGTCAGAGAGGCCATAGCCACCAGGACTTTACACCCTGCGTGAGAGCCAGGATCCCTGTAGAGTGGGCACGCTGAGTAGAGCAGCATCTCCTGGAGGCCTAGCCTGGAAGTCCAGACCCCGGGGCTACTTAGCGACCTTGGCGAGGATGCTCGGCCTTCTCAGAGGCGGCAGAAAGCCAGTGAGTGTCAGTGGAACACAGCTGTCACCAGGCCACAAATAGCCGCTCAACATGACTGGTGGCTGCCCCCTCACCCCCCAATTTGGAAGGCAAACGAGGAAATCTGCTCATGGTCTCCTTGGTTGATGGTGAAGTCGCTGCCAGGTCTCCTGGAAGGACTTTCCCTTTAGCGGGCAGGACGAGGTGTTAGGAAGTCAGGCTAGCCATATGAGCATCAGGTAGAGAGGGGTCTATAGCCTTTGTCCCCACGCTGGGACCTCCTGGAATCACGCAATTAGCGGGGAGCAGACCACGGAAGTCTACTAACTAGAAGCAACTTTATTCAAAAACGCTGCTGGAGCGGTGGGCAGTGAACGACTTCTAACTAGCTAGAAAATTATTTGGTTCCCCAAGAAAGAACTATAAGCTTTTTTAATAGTCAAAGGTTATGCATAGGTCAGAGAATACATTTACGGTGTCTTGGGTCTTAAGTATCTAGAGAGTGCTGTCCTCTGAGGTTGAGCTTGGAGATTTATGGCATCTCAGGAAGGTCTTCTGAGCTCAAACTAGGGGATTTACGACCTCTGATAACAGGGTGTTTGTTCAAAATGTTCCCTTGTCTGGGAGAATGCAGGGCAAAGGCTTAAAGCAGCTATCAGTCCTAATACAGTCAGAAATATGTGTATATGTGTATAGGCTATAAGCATACAGTTTTTTCATATTCTTGGACTTCTTGCCGGAACTCTGAAGAGCATTGGCTCACCACTACTGCTTCAGGCATGTCTCCTTTACTTAAGCTTCCACAGGTGCTGATTTTACAGTCGCCTCCCTAGGAGAGTCTGTGTTTGAGCCTGGGTACTATGGGTAGTGGTCTCATTGACAGGCAATGGTGAAGATCAGCAGGAGTGCTCTGGATGGAGGAGAATTGGGAACCAAATGGAACCTAGAAAGGGAAGATAGATTCAGGGACAGAGGTCTCTGCAAAGAGTCCACAGCAGAAGACATGAAGTTGGGTCAGCATTTTAGAGTCCAAAAGAGTCCTGGGGGATATGGGGTGTCCTTGGTGAAGCTGGGGTGAGAGGTGTTTTGAGAAACTTCAGTTAAACATAGACCATGAGGGGCCATGAGGTTTAGTTTCAAGACCACATCAGCAAATTAACCAATTATCTTACTAGCTTGTCACCTGTAAGGTGAGGCTCCCTCAGTACCTTTTCAGCTATGTAGGAAGCCCACTACAAGACAGCAGATGTCAGGCCAGCTGGAAGTGTTTGCTACGTTGTGTTCTTTAAAACCTAGGGATAGCTGGGCCTTCAAAGAGGAGGAAGTGAAGGTTCAGAGAGGCTCTAGCCTGCTCAAGGTAGCACAGTTTAGAAATGCCAGGGAACCAGAATTATTTCAGGAGACTGTCTCTATTTACCAGGCATTTAAGGACATTGCACATGAGGATAGGGTTTTGAACTATTTTCCCGGGAAGCATGCAACAGTTTTCAGTGGTGGCAGTAATTATCAAATGACTATTTGCTGCTCAAAGAACTAAACACAGATTTTCCTATATCTTTGGCATATGTCTATTAGTAGATTAGAAATGACCTTGGTAAGCAAATTTTTGCCTTGAGTTTCACTAAAGGCAAACTAAGCAATCATTTGTGCTTATCACTGGGGGGACGTCTTGCCAGTATTGTTTTCATGAATATTATCTCATGAAACCTATTCAGGAACTTTAGAAAACTGCTAAGAAGTGAAGTATAATTTTACTCTGTGTATCTATGTGTGGGTTTTTTTTTAAAGATTCGTTTTGTTTTTAATAATGTGTGTATGTCTTGTTTGGGGTATGTGCATGTGAATGCAGGTACCTGAGAGGTTAGATCCCCTAGAACTGGAATTAGAGGCAGCTGTGAGTCACCCAGTGTGGGTACTGAGAATTAAATTTGGGTCCCCTACAAGATCAGTATGTATTCTTAACTGCTGAGCTGTCTCTCTAGCCTTGTCTATGTGTTTTGTTTGTTTGCTTTCATTGTTTTGAGATGCATTCTCACATAGTTTAGGCTGGCCTCAAAGTTACTGTGTAGCTGAGATTGCTTTTGAACTCCTTATTTTCCCAAGTCTTATCCTTCTCAATACTGGATTGTACCTGGGGCTGTAAATCATGCCACCACATCCATCTGTGATTTGAATCTTTCAATGAGAAAAGTTGGGTTTGTTAGTTACCGTTTATCTTCTCAAGAATTAATCTAAACCCTCATAATTTCAAGTCCTTTTTCTTCAGGGATTCATATATGAGCTTATTTTTATTTTTGTTTTCAAAGCTGTTTTTAGAAGAAAGATGGAAAGTGGCACAGTTTTGCTGGAATCCAAATCTTCACCGTTGAACCTTCTGCATGAGATGCATGAGCTCCGACTTCTGGGCCATCTTTGTGACGTCACAGTCAGAGTAGAGTATCAGGGTGTCCGTGAAGACTTCATGGCCCATAAAGCAGTGCTGGCAGCCACCAGCAAGTTTTTTAAGGAGGTGTTCCTGAATGAGAAGAGTGTAGATGGTACCAGGACTAATGTCTGCTTAAATGAACTTCAGGTTGTTGACTTTGCTTCATTTCTGGAGTTTGTCTATACTGCTAGGGTGCAGGTGGAAGAGGATCGGGTGCAGCGGATGCTGGAAGTGGCTGAAAAGCTGAAGTGTTTGGACCTGTCTGAAACATGCTTTCAGCTCAAGAAGCAGATGCTGGAGTCAGTCCTTTTGGAATCACAGAGTTTCTCTGAGTCTCAGGAGGTGGAGGCCAGCAGTGGCCCCCAGGTGAGTGTGACCCCCAGCTCCAAAGCAAGCGTACCAGGGGAGGATGCTCACTCCAGTGGCCTTGTCGATACCTCTGACTATCCAATAGAGAGATTTGATAATGGCCTCTTGCCAGAAATGCCGTCCAGGAAGTGCAAAGAGAAATTGGACAAGAAGAAAGATGTGGCTAAGCCTCCCTACCCTAAAATCAGAAGACCTAGTGGGAGGCTAGCTGGAAGAAAAGTGTTTGTGGAAATCCCTAAAAAGAAATATACAAGAAGGCTCCGAGAACAACAGACAAATGTGGAGGAGGAAGCTGCAGAGAATGACAGGTGTCCCCAGGACCGAAGCCCAGACCATGAAAGGATGGAGGTGGAACCAGCTTCCAAAAGTGAGGCTTCCCCTCCTGGTGTGAAACTGGAGGAAAGCCTGCAGAAAGTGGAGGGGGAGAAGGAGGAGGAAGAAGGGAAGGATGGGGAGAAGAAGAGTAACTTCCAGTGCACAGTCTGTGAGAAGGCCTTCCTGTATGAGAAGAGTTTCCTGAAACACATCAGGCACCACCACGGCGTGGCCACAGAAGTAGTGTACCGATGTGACACCTGTGGCCAGACCTTTGCCAACCGCTGCAACCTGAAGAGCCACCAGCGCCATGTGCACAGCAGTGAGCGCCACTTTCCATGTGAGCTGTGTGCAAAGAAGTTCAAGCGTAAGAAGGACGTGAAACGGCATGTGCTGCAGGTGCATGAGGGTGGTGGCGAGCGGCACCGATGCGACCTGTGTGGCAAGGGCCTGAGCTCCAAGACTTCTCTGCGGATGCATGAGCGCACACACACGGGCGACAGGCCCTATGGCTGCACCAAGTGTGAGGCCAAGTTCTCACAGCCCTCAGCGCTTAAGACCCACATGAGGTGCGACTGCCTGGGAACATTGCTGTGTGTAGCAGGGCCGTCCTGCGTGCAGGGATGTGATTTCCCAAGTACTAGTGGGTTCCCAAGTGCTAAAGTGCACTGGGTGGTAGGAGATGGCTTTAGGATGTGGACCAGCATGTTTGTGTCTGTGGCTCTTCATTTCCCCATGGGTGCTATCTAGGACATGGGAAATTGAGGCAACATTGAATCCTCTTTGGAGGTGTGGAGGTCTGGGAAATGGTTCTTTGGCCCTTTCTCCCAAGCATAGAGGCCAGGGTACAACAGAACCATCCAGCACTCTCGGTGCTATGTGCCTGGCCTCCAGGTGGCCTGAGGTCTCAAGATGCTCTGTGCCTTTTCTTCACTCAGTTCCACTGAAGTTCTGCGAGATGAGCTGCAGTGCTGTAGACACTTCTAGTGCTTTTAGTTCTTAGGGTTTGGAAAGGGCCATTCATTGGCTGATATACGAATTAGAATCTAAGAATCAGACATTTTTTAATTTTTTTAAAGGTATTTATTTCATGTATATGGTGTTTTGCCCGCATGTACGTATGGGTACCATGTAAGTGCCTGGTGCCCTCAGAGGTCAGAAGGCAAATGTCAGATCCCCTGGAACTGAAGTAACCAGTGGTTGTGAGCCACATGTGCGTGCTGGGAACTGAATGCTGGTCGTCTGCCGGAGCAGCAAGTGCCCTCACCTGCTGAGCCGTTGCTCCAGCCTCTGAGCAATGCTTTCTCTTTGTTTTCAGACTGTAGGTGGATAGTGAGTTCTCATATTTGTTTCCTTACAGGTTTTTCTTTGTTGTTGTTTTAGACCAGCAGCTCTCGCCCCATGGGCTGCAACCCCTTTTGTGGGGCGGTGTCCAATGACCCTTTCATAGAGGTTGCGGATCAGATATTTACATTACAATTCGTAACAGTAGCAAAATTACAATAATGAACTAACAAAATAATTTTGTGATTGGGGGTCACCACACTATGAGGAACTGTATTAAAGGGTTACAACATTAGGAAGGTTGAGAACCACTGGTTTAGACAGTGTCTCACTGTGTAGTTCTTGTTGGTCTGAACTTGACTGTGTAGACTGTGCTTGCTTTAGATTTTCAGAGATGGGTCTGCCTCTGCCTCCCAAGTGCTGGGATCAAAGGCATGTGCCTCTTTATAGTTCTAAGTATATATGTCCTCATTCCAGCCAAGCAGTTGAATTTTCTACTGTATTCTGCCTTTGCCTTCCAACCTACAACAGACTCTGGGGAGGGAACAAGGTGGCTGCCATCATTCACTTTGCCTGAGTTCAAAGTGCTTGTATAGAGTGTACTTAGCAGACCATGGAGATTGCTATACCATTCTGTCTGTAACTGAAATACTCCTGTGTGCTTCTCAGCAGTCCCTCTTTAGGCTGGCAGATTGGTCATGTGTTAGGAAATGATAGCAAAATGTTTGGTCATATGGTCCTTTGTCAGCAGTAGTTCCTAAGCTTATTCCAAATGAGGAAGCTCCAAATATTAAGTGATACCCTTTAATAGTAAAGTATGCAAAGGCACTCTCTGCCCTCCGGTGCTGCACAGCATGAGTAAGGCCGAGAGAGATGTAGGAGCTGCTCAGCGGCTCTACTCTGGTATGTGGAACTAAGTGGAGATAGCATCATTGGGTCTTGTATGGAAACTCCATTTGTGTTGGGATGTATGGTAAACTATTTTTTTTATTCGAAATGGGGTTTTTCTGTATAGCCCTGGCCATCCTGGATCTTGCTCTATAGGCCAGGCTGGCCTCAAAATCAGAGATTCACCTGCATCTACTTCCCAAGTGCTGGGATTAAAGGTGTAAGGCGTGGGCCACTACCACGAAGCATATGGTGAACTCTTGACTGTCTCATCAGTTTTCTCAGCTCTCTTAGAGAAAATGGTTTTTGCACAATACGGAAGAAATTGGAGATTGTATTGCAAAGTGACCTTTGAAATATACCCTGAGTTATCATCTGAATGTTGTACTTTCAGAATTCATACAGGGGAAAGACCTTTTATCTGTGATGAATGTGGTGCAAGATTCACTCAGAACCACATGCTGATTTATCATAAAAGGTGCCACACAGGTAAATACCCACGCTGTTGTGATTGACTGTCTTTCCTAGCTATAGAAGAAAGCTGCAGTTGCTTATTAGAAGTTGGCATCCACCATGGCAGGACAGGTTATGAAGCTTTTCCATCTAGTAAGAGAGGATTGCAGATCAACCTGCTGCCTGCAGTGCTGCTGCACATGTGGCATGGTCTGTGCCACTGGGTGCTAAAATAGGGCACACAGGCCTTAGACACCTAGAGATAGGAAACCGTTCCTATTGTTGTAACTTTTCATCTCCAGGAGTCTGTCCTAAACAAATTATCCAAAATCTGAGAAAAGCTGTGATCAGCTTTCTTCTTGCTATGTTTAATAACAATTGGGAACAACATGATGGACTAACTACAAGGAAATGTTCCAATGGGCTGGAAATCCATGCCCCTACTCATGACATGGTCAGAGAGGAAGGACTCTTGAATTATGGGCACATGTGCTTGAATGTTGACTGTAACAATGACAGTTAAACATGGTCAGTGCCAACTGTTGAAAACCTGGACAGAAACCAGGAGCAAATACTTACATGATAAATAATCATATTTAGAGAGGAGATTACCTCTATTTTAAGTTGGCTTTATTCTGACTCAGCATTGCAGTCCTGTGGTTGAAAATTTTGATGTAAACAGGACACAGAACCCAGTCCATCAGCGTGTACCATACTCACTCACCCAGGCCTTCCTTTGCTTACACTATATCTAAGCACTCACACTGGCTGCCCTGACAGTTGAGGGATGGACCATGTGTTCCAGGAATGCAGAACACCACTGGAAGCTGTGGTGGAGTCAGTGGCGCATCACAGATTTAATTAGAGTTGGTCATTGTATATAGCTATGAATGTATTAAAATTTTAGGAAAGCCAATGTTTTAATGTTTGTAAAATTAGGAGCACACCAGCTGACTGCATGAGTGAGTTGGAAGAATGAACAGAGAACTTACAACACTGAAACTGTCCTACAGTCTGGTCAAGTCGACTGGTGTGCCAGCCTAGAAGCTACTCGATAATCCATTGTGAGGGACTTTTGTTCTAATAAGGAGCTACAGAAACACTATTGAAAATAATCCAACAAATCCCCAAAGTTGTAAAATTTTCTTATTTTCAGTAACGAAATTTATTAAATTTGAGCTGTCTGAACAGTAAGCATTGATTCTAGTCCAATGGTTTGCTGTTTGGATTTCCCAGGATATTCACCACTTTTAGCAAGTAGCAAGAGTAATGTGTTTGATGTGTAATTAAAAAGTGTCTGATGCTGCTTGCCATGGTGTAGAAAGACCACCAGCTCTTGCAGGGGTTCTTAATGACTATTTCTACTTTTGTCTCATCTTCCCATGTAGGTGAAAGGCCTTTCATGTGTGAGACATGTGGCAAGAGTTTTGCTTCTAAGGAGTACTTAAAACACCATAATAGAATCCACACTGGATCTAAACCCTTTAAATGTGAAGTGTGTTTGCGGACCTTTGCCCAGCGGAATTCCCTTTACCAGCATGCTAAAATCCACACAGGTATGGCTGCACAGTGCCAGAGAAGAGTTCAGTCTGGCAAGGAAAACAGTTCACAAGTTTTAGAGGTGTTACAAAGTCAGTTGGAGAGTGTTGCTGTGGTGTTGTACTGTGACTACGTTAACTTCCCAGGGGGACTGATAGTGGCTCCAAGTTTCCCAGGGTTCCTTCACTCATGGTGGGAAAAACATGGCAGCAGGAAATTAGGGAGGACTAGCGGAACCAGAGGCTGGTATAAGATCTGCTCTACTAACCTACTTCCAGCCACCCAGGAAGTAGCCAGTTCATAAGATTCCATAGCCTTCAAATAATGAGCAGCTTGAGAATTAAGAACACAACACTGTGAGGCACATTTCAAATTCATTCTGAATTGAAGCTTTAGGAGAAAATGGTCAAACTTTGTTAGAATGACTTTATTATTTATTTATTTTTTGAGACAGTTTCTCTGTGTAACAGTCCTAGCTGTCCTGGAACTAGCTCTTATAGACCAGGCTGGCCTTGAACTCACAGAGATCCGCCTGCCTCTGTCTCCAGAGTGCTGGGATTAAAGGTGTGTGCCACCACCACCCGGCTATAATCGTATTTTTAAAGTGATTTTTTTAAGTTAAAGTATAATTATATATGATAGTAGTTTTAAACCTTTTCACTTCCTCCTGGGCTTTTGATTGACCATATAGCCTTGTACATGCTATATGAGTACTGTGCCACTATATTAATTCGTGGACCCCTATTTTTATGTTTTCATTTTTGAGATAGATTTTCATACAGCCCTTGAACTTGCTATGTAGTTCATGACTTTCAATTCCTGATCATCCTCCCTCTTCCCCTCAAGTGCTAGGGTTACTGGCGTGGCTTCCCACATGGTTTTTATGCTTTTGAGTTTATAGTTTTTGTTTGTCTTGTTGTTTTAATTAAGTTTATTTTGTGCATGTATGTGTGTGGGTGACTAAGTGCCTTGACACATGTGGAGGTCAGAGAACAACTGTGGGAGTTGGTTCTTGCCTCTCACCATGTACGTCCTGGAGATTGAACTCAGATCTTCCGGTTTGCTGGCAGGTACTTTACTTACTGAGACACCTTATAGGCCCAATTTCTGGTTCTGATAAAGTGAAAAGTGAGAACACTTTAGTATGCAAATGGGGACAGTCTGTTTGCAGCATGGGGTGTTTATTGAAAGGGCACATAGCTTCCTGTGGTATGACAGCTTGAGTGTTACGCTTGAATGGATGCAAGTCTTTCATATATAAACAGGAAGAAAGAATGGATGTTGCTGTACACACGTGCACACAACATGCTATTTGTTATTAGGATAGTGTATTACTATGGATACTGGTTTGTATTTCACACAGTGTCAGCTGCCTGCACAGAACTGACCTATTCTTGGTACAGTTGTAAGTTCTTGGGTATTATAGTATAGTTGATTGGCACCTCTATCAGGTGCCTCTTCCTTGAGTCATTTTGATGTAGCTTTCCCTTTTAGGGAGTGCTCAGGCTATGCAGATGTATATCCAGCGTTAAGTAAAGTAGACTGAGAAGTCACTGAGTAGTTTCCTTCTCTCTCTGTGTTCAGGAGAGCGGCCTTACTGTTGTGACCAGTGTGGGAAGCAGTTCACCCAGGTAAATGCCCTCCAGCGCCACCATCGCATCCACACGGGAGAGAAACCGTTCATGTGCAATGCATGTGGGCGAACATTTACTGACAAGTCCACTCTCCGGAGGCACACCTCGGTAAGTTATGGGTAAGCTGTTTAAAAACAAAGCCCTTCTGGTCTGTAGGTTGCTAACCCTGAATATCTGTCATTATTCCCATCCAGAGAGTCCAGGGTTTTCTCTCTCCTGAATGTCCTGCAGTGACATCCAGGGAATAAGGTGGAAGGCTAAGGCCCTCTACTGCCAAGTCTATGCCAAACACTTCCTTGCACACAGGCTGCTGTACTAGTTTAGTAATTAGTGCCAGGGTGGTCCACTAGAAAGCATATTTAAAAGCCAGGGAGTGCTTGCTCTTTTTTGTAATTAAAAATCATTTTTTTAATATTTACTTTTTGATTGAGAGACAGTCTAGCTCTGCAGTCCAGGCTGACCTCGGACCCAGCATGACCCTCCTGTCTCTGACTCCCATATGCTAGGATTATTTATTTTTTTTATGGGTGTGTGCCATGGTGCCAGGCCCTGAAGAGAGAATGTTGTTTTAAAAGATGCATTTATTACTAATAAGTATCTGTAAATTGGGAGACTTAGAAACACATAAAGTGACTTTTGTTTTATTTGTAGATACATGATAAGAATACGCCGTGGAAGTCTTTCCTTGTCATTGTAGATGGCTCACCCAAGAATGACGAAGGACATACAACAGAACAACCCGATGATGAATATGTATCACCCAAACTTTCAGGTAGATTATTATCTTTTGGTGAAAATAGCCATTTTAACAACCTATTAGAAGTTCAAGGCAGTGTGCCTGCCATGCAGGAGAATAGTTCCACAGACACTGCTTGCAAAACAGTGGTGTCTCAGGATGCTCTACTCACCACTACCATCAGTGAGCTTGGTGAGCTGACGTCACAGACAGGCTCAATACCTGCACACCTTCCCACGTTGACCAACATGGAATGAGAGCTTGAAGTTGTGTGCTGAAGTCTGTGTGATTGCCGTATTCCAGGTGACGCCAGGGGCGGAGAAAAAAAGTTGTCTGTCCAGAGATCTAGGCAAGACTGGCCTTGAACATTTCCCCAGACTTCCATGACCTTGCACCCCTGTATCACACTTAAAGCTTTTCCATAAACATTCTGATCTGCATGATCTTAGCTACATTTCATCAACAAATATGGCACTTAGCACAGGTCACTTACCCTGGTGTAGCTGTACATGATAGTCGCACTAATGCTTGATTCCCTTGATGTCTAAACCACTGCTTGTCTTAATCACAGAGTACACAGCATTGGCCCAACTTGGGAAAGTGCTGTTCGTGGTCTCCTGGTCTCGCCCTGCCTTATACTTCCATGTGTGTTTACTTCACTCTGATCCTCTTAGGGCATTTTTCTACAAAGTTAAAGTAAAACTGGGGGCACATTTTTCAGCTATTTCTTCCTTACTGAGATAAAAGAAAATAGGATTTGTTCTGGGGATGATTGCATTTGTTCCTCCCTAGCCCCCTATTTGTACACACGAAGAGGAATGACACACTGAACGTTTTCTGTGTAGTACCTTAGCATGTGTGCAGGTAGGGAGTCGGTCAAAAATTCAACCTGGGATGAGATGTGGCTGTTAATTTCATTCCCTAAATCAGATTAAGTCAAAGCTGTCCTACCAAAGAATCTAGCAAAATAGTTGTCTCGTTTGCAGAGGTGTGAGAAATGAAGAGGAGGTGTCAGAACATTTGACTAGTCGCATTTTTACAACCAGCCTGCTGAGTGAGCCTGGCAAATCTCAAGTACTTCTGCCAGGCTTTTCTATAACATCCAGAGTCCCCAAAGCACCCGTTTCCACAGTGGAAGGTGACACAGACTAGTAACTGCTATAAAGCCACCTCTTTAGGAGCATGTAAGGATCTAGAGCACTGGTTCTCAACCTGTGGGTAGTGACCCTTTCATGGGTTTCTATATCATATTAACATTACAATTCAGAACAGCAGCATAATTACAGTTATTTAAGTAGCAACAAAATTAATTTTAGGGCTGGAGGTAACCATAACATGAAGAACTGTATTAAAGGGTCGCAGAATTAGGATGGTTGAGAACCACTGATTTAGAGGGTACCAGAAGCCTTGGCATGCTCAATTCCTATGCCTTAACAAGTGGATAAAGAACCAGAAATGTCTCCAATGTTCCTTTGGCTTTCTCATGCTGAATTATTGTTCAGCAGACTTCACTATGAAAAATGCATTCTGTGGCATTTGCTATTCCTGACGTATGAACACAGGGCCTTGAGTATGTGGACATTTGCCATGTGTGACTCTTAAGCATTAATTTTAAGAGCGCCTTAATGGGAGAATATTTCTGCTTTCTAGCTGGTGTTTCCTGTTTTTAACTTATTAAGCTTGCTGTGAGAACACTCTGGTTTCTAAGAGGAAGATACCTTAAGTTCAGAATGAAGAGTGAGCAGTATGATAGAAACTGAGGGTCCTTCCACAGTGTTGACTTTGTGGTAACACCTTCAAGAAAGCTGTTAAAGCCAACAAAAGGTGTTCCAGGCACTTAGAATATTTCAGACTTGCTCTTGAAGGTTCAGGGCTGAATTATCTCCCATTCAGTTATGACCTGGCTCTCCTAGTTGTGTTTACAGACAAAAACAACAAGAGACTAGGGACTGGCACATGACCATTTTAACCGGCAAGAGCAAACCTGCCCAGCTGAGAGACTGTTATGGAATAAAGTCATCTTGATGAGAAGGAATTTAAACAATAGATTATTTTGTTACTCATTGGAAGAACTGTCTTGAATTTGTTTCTTTTGAAGTTCTAAATAAAATTGTTTAATGTATTAATAAATGTCTTTGTAAAGGTTCTGCATTTCTAAATTTATTTACATTACTCTAACATGGTCTGTAGAAAAAAGATTCTTAACTAAAATTAGTCTAATTTGTTTAATAGCATGAACATTAAAACTTAAAATCAGGGTCTGTAGATTTTTATTTATACAATCACCACAGGTAACTGACCTCCACAGTGTCAGACAGAAGAATGGCCCCTGCTTAGCTGGGGAAGAGTATAATGTAAGGGTACTCTACCCGTCTTTGCAGTGACAAGTCACAGCCGGCACTGAGTGACCACGGGGCTACGTAGGTTTTTGTCTCTTCCCAAGAGAGGAAGGTGATCCTTAAGGACATAAACCTTGGAACTAACACCACTTTGTGGCATCTTCCTATCAATCCTAGCAGTTTGTCTGTGAAAAAGCAAGGCTGCCTTCCGTGGGTTGGTGCCAGCTGTGTTCTGGCAGCACATACTCTTAGAGCAGGAGTATCGGAGGGGTTACCGAAGAGGTGACCCAGTGCCATTCCAACCATTCTTAACACAGCCTGAAAGAATCAGCTTCCAGGCTGCTCACAGGGTTCAAAGGGAAAGTTCACAGCGAAGCCCAATCTGAGACGTTTTAAATCTGAGACACTTAACGAGTCCTTTCTTAATTCTCTCATGTTGTTGTGGCTTCTTTTGTTCTTCACAGCTTATATACCCAACAAAATCTTTCAGGCTATATAGGAGTCACACACAGATCACATTCCAATTCTTAATTGATTAAAAACAGAGTCATCCTGATAACTCACAAGGAATATTTCTAAATAACTTGTCGCAGAGTGAGGAAGGAACATTTTTTTCTAAGCCAACTCTTTCATTGGCAGGCTACAAATTATGGTAGTAAAGAATCATTTTGTTATCTATCTAGAGAGGTACTCTTATAAGGAATTTTAAAGGAATATATAAACCTAAACTACTGAAGAGTCTAAAAAGGGAATTGTGTACTATAACCTATTCTTCTGAGTGTATAAACATTCTGAACTAACATCTGTGATCAGAAGTCATAAATGCTGGGCTTTCTTGGACTCAGAGTGTTGGGTTTAGACAGAGAGGTATCCTAAATTCTTTAGTGTGGCCTCAGGTTACATAAATCTTTTACAAATAGCTCAGTCAGCACTACCCAAAGCATAGTGACACTAATAGCATTTTAAATCTCGAAATGCACTTTCTGTCCTGCGTGTAACTCAAGACCATAAAAAGAAACTTGTCTTTCTTAAGGCTATAAAGTCAAATTATTTTCTGTAGCCCCAACCAGTTAAAATATCTTTTTCTCCAGTGTTTCTGAACAAAAGCTCTTTTTTTTTTGTTGTTGTTGTTGTTCCTGTCACTTATGCAATTCCAGGACCCAACATCTTTACAGATAAAAAAGTTAGTTGGCTGAACTTGAGTCTTCAGGTTACATACCAGTATTATAAAACCTAGGTTAGGAATTTGTGCAGAGAGTTAATCATTATCTTAGGGTATCAGCCAGACCTAGCAAAGAAACTGCATACAGCAATTAGGTTGCTTTGCATTTTTAACCCTGTCTCAACAAATCGGACAACTCAGCTATATGTCCTTGTAAACTAGATTGTTTTTCTGGGAATAGTCTTAAAAACCATTAGCAAGACATCTGGCCTAAACTAAAGTTATTTTGAAGTTTTATTCCAGCTAATAATGCACAACTATCTATCTGGCAGCTGGGGAAATTCAACTATTTTCCTAATCATCAACTTGAACTGTGATCTGAAGTAGCTCCTAGTAGGAAATTAAGCCTTGACTGCATATTATTTCTTTGTATTCATTATTATTCATCAGAACTCTGTGTAAGCTAACATTACAATACAACTTAAGGGGAGGGGTCATCTTGACAATCCATAGATGAAAATGCCTACTAGATTGGGATGTATTCATGAGATGAACTGCTGTGGGACAATGATCTTGTATCCTGTAAAGATTCGTTACTTGTATTTTAATAA
This sequence comes from Ondatra zibethicus, assembly GCA_004026605.1. Classification (NCBI taxonomy): domain Eukaryota; kingdom Metazoa; phylum Chordata; class Mammalia; order Rodentia; family Cricetidae; genus Ondatra; species Ondatra zibethicus. The sequence goes on along the minus strand of PVIU01010799.1, from coordinate 15,588 downwards.
AATGCTGATTGGCCAGTAGCCAGGGAAAAAGTATAGGCGCGGTGACCAGAACAGGAGAATTCTGGGAAGAGGAAAGAGTCAGTCTGCAGTTGTCACCCAGAGAGGAAGCAAGATGAGAATGCCTTGCTGATAAAAGGTTCCAAGCCATGTGGCTAACACAGACAAGAATATGGGTTAATGTTGGATATAAGAATTAGTTAATAAGAAGCCTGAGCTAATAGGCCAACCAGTTTATAATTAATGTAGGCCTCTGTGTTTCTTTGGGACTGAAAGGCTGTGGGACTGAAACCTCTGTCAACAATGAACATACTACATACAGGGAAATGTGCAGAGTACATGCGAGGTTATAGATGGAAGCAGAAGATATTCTGGAGTCTGTAGCCTTGTGGCCTTGCTTAACAAGGTTTCCCCATCAGAGATTTTTTTTTTCCTGGTAGCTGACACTTTGATTAATTACCATCTGCTGTTCTTATGACATGGCCCTCAGCACATTTTGTGTTTCAACATAGTCCAAACTACAGAGAGCTCCACAGCCTTTGGTTTTACCAAAGTTTTCTGTAGTAGTTTAAAAAGTGGGTCAGGAAGTAGTGAGAACCTTTGGGTTTTTGCTGTTGGTAACTAAGGGGGATTTGTAGATTAAATTTAACTTTCTAAAGATTTTATGTATATGGGTATTTTGCCTGTACATTTGCATGCCCAAGGAGGCATCAGATACCCTGGAATGGGAGTTACAGACAGTTGTGAGCCACCATTTGAATGCTAGGAATTCAGCTAGGGTTCACTGGAAGAGGAACCAGTCCTCTTAATCACCAAACCTTGTGTCCAGTCACAACTGTAACTTGCTTAATTTCAGACCATCATAACTGTTCACTTTGGCCATTTGTACAAGCTAATGAAGCCAGGTTCCAACTTCCTTAAGGAAGGAAACCAACTAAGGAGAGAACACTGGGGTGGCCAGACCTGCAGTGACCCAAAAATTTCTGATAGCCTACTACAAATTCATTTTAAGTGTGAATCTGCTTTAGCACTGGACAAGTTCTGTAACTCATTGGCAAGGGGCCGTGCTTCCCACCTTCAAGGGCAACAGTAGTTCCTGTGGAGATACCTGCCTATAAGATTAAAAAGGCCACATATGGCCTTTTCAGGGAAGGGGAACATTGGGCTGCCAGGTCCCTCCCAGAACTCAACAGTTCCCAGCAGCCACTTTTCTCTTTGCCTCGCAAGTGACAGTGAAGCTCAAAGGATGCAAGGAAGGGAAGAGATGAGCTTGGCAGCCAATGGCACCTGATTTGCAGCAAGAGAGGATACCAAGGCTTCCTTCTAAGCCTAAGCCAGCAGAACCTTCAGGGGAGCATGGCACAAAAAGCCTAGCATCAGTAATGTCAATACTGTAAATTTGATAGGAACAACTTCAACTAGTTCTGGTAGCAAAGACTAGTCAAACAATTATTGATAATTTCCACTTTATTTACTGTACAAGTTCACATAAAACATCCTTTCAGCTAAGGTAGACTTATTACATGGTTAGTTTTTATAATGTACTCCCTTGCCTGAGAGCAACTCAGGGCATCACAGGGCCTGCTACTGGTCATGGTTCACACTGCAGCAGGCAGGTCACGGGCATGCTGTGCTGCCAGATCCTCCACAGTCACAAAGGTTTGTATTTGGACATTTTAAATGCACAACATCAGAGGGAACAATAAATGCACAAGGGTTGGTGCATATACTTTGGTTATAGTGACACCACTACACATGGTTACAACTGTGCAAAAATACTGTTTTATGTCATTAAATAAAGGAATTCACACAAGCTATAAAAATGTTGCCACAAAAGCAAAGCTTTTCAACTGACATAACTATGAACTATCCCCAGATGCTCTCAAGTATGAGAACTATAACAAATGATCATTGTGTTTTGTTCATAATTTTCTAGAGACCTTAAAAGCCCATGCCTAGGCATCTTGAGACAATGCACTGCCCTGTGCCCACAGGACATTTGGAGAAAGTAAGCTTGCATACTTCTGTCTAGATTTTTTCTTCATTCTTTTACCTTCTGTCGGGTCTGTTCTTAGATGGTCTTTCTACAATGTTTATTCTAGTCTATTCTGGAAATTATGTTCTTCTGCCTCGGCCTCCCAAGTGCTGGGACAAAACAAACCCAAACACTGACTGATCTGAGCCTTTTCTTTTTTTGTTTGTTTTTTGAGATAAGGATTCACATTGTAACCTAGGCTGGCCTCAAACTCAAAGCAATCCTCCAACTCTATCCTCTTAAATACTATAGGATTATAAGTGTCTATGATGCTTGCTCAAGCACTTAATTAACTTCAGTAAAAGCAAATAACTGAAAGAATACAAACACTACTTTAAAAACCCAACGCTTCTCTAGATAGGTATGTTAGGGAATCATGATGAAAGGTAAATCAAAGTGTCTTACAAGATACCATGTGAGCTTTTAAATCATCATACCAGAAGACTGAAGTAGTGAGGGCAGAGTACAGAGACTGGCCAGTGTTCAAATGTTCTCCCACTGGAACTGATTTATAGCCATTTACATGCCTCTCTTCCACAGCTGCCTGTAGCTGGTTGTGAATAAAGCAACAAGCCACTTTTCTATAAACCAGGATTTAAAAAAAAAACTTATTTTTAAGTGTATGTGTTTTGTCTACATGTAAGTCTGTGTACTACATGCATGCCTGGTACCTGTGGAGGCAAGAAGAGGATGGTGGATCCCTTAGGACTGGAGTTACAGATAGTTGTGAGTCTCTCACATGGTTGCTGGGACTTAAACACGGGTTCTCTGGAACAGTAGATGAGGTATCTCTCTAGCCCAATAACTTTTTTGTTTGTCTTTGCATAAGAGATTCTAATGGAGTCAAGAAGGATATACTAGGCTCAAGTACAAATTTTACTTTTGATACAGCCAGCTATCATTCAGAACCCCCCAAAAATGTGTGTGTCACATGCTTTTAATCCCAGCATGCAGGAGGTAGAGACAGGTGGATCTGTGAGTTTGAGGCCAGCATGGTCAACAGAGCAAGTTCAGGACAGGCTCCAAAGCTACACAGAGAAACTTAGGGTTTCTCTTAGGGTGTGGGGGGGAGAAAAGAAAATAAACCCTAAAAAACATTGAAGGGAAAGGAATGCTCTTCAGATTCTAGGGCACATTCCCTCTTTTCCAGGCATGTGGAGGCCTCTGAGTTCCCTGCACACACACCCTTTTACCACCAGGACAGGGCTAGAGAGTCTTCACAGTGCCTGACAGACACCTACCACCTGTCCTCATGGGACCAATCTCAGCTTCATCGCCTGCTAATATTTTCTTTAAAAATAATTTTAAAAATTGATTTATTATTTTATATATGAGTGTTTTGCCTACATATATGTACACATTCATTTACATGTATATGTTTATCTGTATGCATGTGCTTATTAAGGGCAGAAGAAGATACCCAGAACTGGGGGAACTGGAGTTACAGGTGATTTTGAGCCACTCAACATGGGTGCTGGGGCTCAAACTTGGGCCCCCTGGAAGAGCAGGAACCATGTCTCTAATCTCATCTTGCTACTTTCACTTCAGAAAGATCTGACTTTCTCAACAGCCCTCAAACTCTCCTCATTTAACCCTGGTCCTGGCATAGCCACTCTACTGCACAGTTAGTGCCACCAACCTTACTCCAGGGCCATCCAAAGATGAAAACACCATTTCAGTGCCATTTCATACCTAATTAATCAGGAGATTCATTGTCTGTCACATGACAGCAGTACATTAGGACTATGAAGTATTTCTAGTAACACATGCTCTTTAAGCACAGATCATCTCAGCATACAAATGTACAGGCAACTCAGGAAGCAAGACCATGTCTACAGTACTGTATAAACATATAAAGTAGCAGTGAGAGTCAAAATCTGAAATAACAGAGCATACATCTTATATAAATCAAACGGGACAAGAGAATTCATACATACATGTGAAGTCACTTCAATTAAGAATAAACCAGGGACCATCAGACATAGGTAAGTTTCTTATCCAACCAGATATAACAAACACATGCCACACTGACCCCCACTTAACTACCATGTCCAACATATGAACACTTAACCACACATTCTCAAGCTTCAGCTGGAATCTTCTGTCCAGCTCTGCTCAAGCTTGGCATGACCATGGCCCAGAAGACAATGTGAGGAATGTATAAATGTGAGAACAAAGGAGATACCAGTTATAACATTTTTATGCAAATATGAAGAGATTTCCATTATGACTAAAAGTGGAAACTCTTGGTAAGGGAAAAAAATCCATTTCTCATAGATTGTGTATGTATAAGTTAAAAAAATATATATCAATGAAATACACCTTGACATTCATCCACATAATAAATAGGACCACAGAACCTGCCGGCAAGTTCCTTCCCCTTATAATGCAAGTGATGCCAACAGATCCCAGCTGTTCTCAGTGTTTGCCATGTACATGTGAGCATATGGGGCAAAATAAAAAGGAAATGAATTCATCACTAGCACCATCAAAATAACTATAAAAGAAAGCCAGACAGTTTCTATCTGAATTACAAACTTATTCCTAATAACCATCCTAAACTAAACCACTTGTATAAAGGGTCCATCCAGATACCAATGCACAATGTTTTTGCAAAGCATCTATAAAACTGGGTTGATTATCAGAGTTTAGGAAAAAAGGAAAAACACATGGCAACATTGACCATGGGCCCTGAAAATATCAGAAAAACAGGAATAAGATTCGGCAGTACTTCTCAGAAACTATGAGGACTCTGATAAGCATTATATACTTTGACTGTCATAACCACAAACTGAATAGAAGCTTCCCATTCTCACAGGAACACAGACATGGCAAGCTGAAACTATGACATAAATTGTGTGGCTTATTTACAACAAAATTAAGTCATTAAATGGGCATCCCAGAAAGATCGCTTTGCCTGAAGACAAAACTAAAAAGGAATGAGCTGCATGCCACGAAGATGTCAGCACTTCACTTGAGGTCTCCATCTCCTTCTCCATCCCCTTGGATGGACTTCTTGATACGAAGCAACATGGTGGTCAGCCACTGATCCAAGCGTGATATTGAGTCAAACTCCTTCACCTGGTTTAAGGAACGAAGAACAGGAATTATACCCTGAAATATATTGAAAACACAATATGACAGTGACCCAAGCTGTTTGAAGATGTTGCTGTAATAACCCGCTGACTTTGATTAGAAATTATTCATTCTAATTTATAACTTTCCTCAGTAAAAACAGTTTTCCTACCTGGGTGGTGGTAGCACACACCTTTAATCCCAGCACTGGGGAGGCAGAGGCAAGTGGATCTCTGTGAGTGCAAGGCCAGTCTGGTCTACAGAATGAGTTCCAGGACCACTGCACAGAGAAACCAAGTCTCAAAAAAACTAAAACACAAATAAACAAAACACTCCCCCAAAACCATTTCCTTTATTTCATAAGCCTGTGCATTTAATTTTTCTCTGTATGTGAACATGCGCATGGCAATTCAGAAAAGCTATTATAAATGCAAAGGTAAATTCTTTATACAGTGGGCAGTGGACATGGCATAAGAATTAGAAAGGTGGAAGAAACTATTATTTACTGACCATGAAAAAAATATAATCAAATAGTTAGGGGATGGGGAGCAGAATTCCCTTGATGGATTTCAGCTCATGCAAAGAAAGACAGTGACATTGGTGAGAGTACTTTGAGGGTGAAAGTTATGATATCCCTTTTCACTGTTGCTTTAGGACTGGAGCTGAATCATTCCAGGCTGCTGAGAAATCTGCTTGACTTTGAACACAGGATTGCAAAAGATAAAACAAACAAAAACCAGGAAGAAAAACCCAAGTACAAAGAAAGTAACCTATAACACAAATACACCACAGTACACCAAATGCCCAGTTTTGATACTTCAGAAGTAGTCTTAACCATAAGCCCTCCTTTACACTGTCAGACTGTTTTCAGCACTAAAACTCCATGTGACAACTCTCACAACAATGTGTGTGTCAGGTGACCATGGAGGTCAAAAGAGGGCACTGGATCCCCTGGAATTGGCGTTACAGATGATTATGAGCTGTGGCGTGCTGGAAATCCAACTCTGGTCCTTTAAAGAGAAACAAATGTTCTTCTAAAGCACAGAGCGATCTCTCCAACCCTAGAGGATCTAGCTTTGTGGGACCAACTAAACATCTTTAGAAAATATAAGCAACTGAGCCATATTCAAATAAATGTTCAAAATTTACACAAGGTAAAGAAAAATGAATTTTTATACTGCAAACCTTTAAAAATGCAATATTCCCCGAAGGTATAACTTACTGCTTCAGTGTAAGCTTCACTGTTCTGTTCTTCATGAGCTTCTAGAAGTTTCTGGTGGTATTAAAAAAAATCAAGAAAATACTTTAAGCTAGAAAGTCCTGTTTCTGAAGGAATACTTTAGATACAATTCACTTTGATATCTCATGAACTGATGTTTCTAGTATCTCACAAAACAGGATATATCCAGATATAAGTATTACCCAAGAAGAGGATCTAGCTTTGTACTGCTATTTCAAGTCTGCCTACTTTGGAACAGTGTTAAACACTGAACCTTCTTGACATAGGAATATCTACAGTGAGAAAGCCAAGTCTGAGGTACTCAAGTGATGGCTTGTCTTCACTGTCAACTTTGTCACCAAAGCCATCTTTGGGTGTTTCAGGAAAGGCTGAACTGAAGAAGGAAGACCCACCATCTCCTGAGTCCTGCACCGGATAAAAGGGAAGACTAAGTGAGGCACCAGCATGCATTTCTCTCTGCTTATGTATTCATTGGAGACACAGTGTGACCAAACACCTCATGGCCCTGGCGCCATGATGAACTGCCCATCAAACTGTAGCCAAAATATACTTCCTCTATTACTTCATTACAGCAACAAGTCCAGTAACCAGTATACCCTCAGAAGACTTACTCATAAAAACTCCACCCATCAGCTGCCACACTTTGGTGCCATCACCCAACAGTAAAGGCTTTTGTCTTCAAAGTTGCTTTAGTACTTACTTTCAACAATTTACATTCTCTGGAGTCAGTAAATGCTGGAAACATTTCCTCATATTTCTCAAGAGCAAGCTGAGGAAAGAAAACAACTGGTCAATGTAAAACTTAGTGAACTAGGAAAGTTGTCAATGCCCTGTTAATCCAAAAAAAGCTATTTCAATCCCATTTAATTGTTGAAGAAATATGTTAAATACCACATCGTAACAGGAGAGCTATTTATGTTAGATATTTAATTTCAATTGAGAATAAAATTTCTAAAAAATTTTAGATTTCAGTTGGGCTACTGGACAGAAGAAAACTGAATAAAATCTAATTTACTTGACAGGATCTATACTTGTCTGCTAAACTGAAACCTTCCTTCACACCCTCCAAATGCCAAATACCCATAGGGCAGGAAGGACCTGGCACAGTTTTTCTTTGCAGCTCTTTGAATGCTAGATGGCAGTGCCAAGGCTGCTCAGGTCCAATCCTGCTTTCAAGTTGTCACCTTGCTTTGCAGTTTTCTCCGACCTTTATTTTAATTCCACTTCCGAGGTTGTCTGCACACTTTTTAAAAGTACTTAGAAGCTGGGTGTGGTGGTCTATACCTTTAATCCTAGCATTTGGGAAGCAGAGGCAGGTGGATCTCTGTGAGTTCAAGGTTATCCTGGTCTACACAGTAAGTTTCAGGACAGCCAGGGATACACAGGGAGACCCTGTCTCAACAACAACAAAAAGGCTAGTAAGGGCAATGAGGTAGTTTAGCAAGTAAAAGCAATTTGCCACCATGTCTGACTTGAGTTTGATCCATGGGTCCTATATGGTAGAAGAAGACTAACTCCTAAAAGGGGTTCTCACATGTGTGCTGTGACATATCCACAAGCAATCCCTTCCCCACAAAATAAATAGCAAGCAAATGTAAGAAGGACAGAGGACATTAATTGTACTGTCTTCTCTCTTAGTTCCCCGTTCTAGTTAAGCAACCACTAATGGAAACGTGAAGAGGACAGCACTGCGACTATCAAAAGACTCAAACTCACACATCACAGAAGAACTACTATTTTTACTCGTATATGTTGGGGCAGGATAAGTATGTACTCATGTGGCTGTGTGCATCTGCACATAAGTGTGTATATGTGGAGGTACGAGGTCAATATCAAGGATCTCTCTCAAGTCATCCTCCACCTTATTTTTGAGATAGAGCATCTCTCTGAACCCGAAGGTTCATCACTTGGCTCAGGGACCACCTTATCTCTGCCCTGCTCCTCAGTGCTGGAATTACAGATGTGAGCCACTGCACCTGTCTTTTACATGGGTGCTGGACATCTGAATGAGGGTCTGCAGGTTTGCGAGTTAAGTCCTTTATCAACTGAGCCATCACCACAGCTCTTAACACCTGTTTGAAGAGACATCAAGAACGACAAAACATGTCTCCTCAAGAGTAAGGTAAGCCATCAGAAAGGAACGTGTCTCACCTTGGCATTCAGCTCATCCACTATAAAATGACAGAGCGCTGCCTTGAAGAAGTAATCCTTCGCACTGTACTTCAACAAGGGGTTATCCATAGTGTTTGCTCCTACCTAGGCAGAGAAGACAGCAAAGTCACTAGCATAGGCAAACAACCCACTGCCTACTCATATGTTTTATTCTAAAAAATACTTTTCAGTATCTTATACTGATATACTCAATCCCAAACAGTACAAAGTTTTACTAGATAAGAAATAATTATTAGGCACAGGAACTGTTAAAAATGTCTAAAAAGACTTCTGTTTTTAAGACAATGGAAAAGGTCTAAACTTTTCCCCATTCTTCCTATGAAGTGCAACTTTAAGTTTATTAAGAAAAACAAATGTCTATTCCATGATATTTTGAACGCATTCTGACAAAGTTTGCTTTTAGTCAGAGGTGGAACTAGCCATTAACTGACCAAAATTAAATATAGAGGTCTTGAAGGACTGAGGACAGACAGGAGATAGGAAGTAGTAAGGTAGGATTATTTGTTCTTTTGATGTCCAATTCCTTGAGTTCTTTGTATATTTTGGAGATCAGACCTCTGTCTGATGTGGGGTTGGTGAAGATCTTTTCCCATTCTGTAGGCTGTTGTTTTGTCTTGTTGACCGTGTCCTTTGCTTTACAGAAGCTTTTCAGTTTCAGGAGGTCCCATTTCTTGGTTCTCTCAGTGTCTGTGCTGCTGGGGTTATATTTAGGAAGTGGTCTCCTGTGTTAAGTGTACTTCCCACTTTCTCTTTTATGATGTTCAGTGTTACTGGCTTTATGTTGAGGTCTTTGATCCATTTGGACCTGAATTTTGTGCATGGTGATAGATATGGATCTATTAAGAAGTAGTAATGTAGGACTGAGAGAGGATCTCAGCTTTTTGGACTGAGGAATGGAAGAGAAGAGAGGTCACTGGTGGCTTCTCCATCACTTCTCTGATCATTTAAGGTTCTTACCCCATATCTGACTCCCAATGTTTTGTTGATAAAGAATAATTAGATAAACACTTCAAATGACTGTGGACAGAGGCCCAGGAGAGCCAACCAGCCAGGAGTATGCAAACTGGGAAAACCCCATGGGGGCTAGGGGACGGGGATACTGAGTTTTATTCTTCTTTACTATAACCCCAACATAGAAATAAAGAACCTAGCATCCAAAAGTTCCAGAAGAAGTCAATTAAGAGAGAAAAAAAGGTCATAAGAGGCCCAACAAGGGTGGGAACTTCTATGTCATAATGGTAAGGCTACTTTCCTCTGCCCAGGGAGAATGAGGGTTTCCTTCCTAGGTATTAACCAAGGCCAAAGGGGAGCCTGAGCTGCACCCCCACCAACACCCCTAGCTGTCTAAACAGTTAATACAAAGAGGGACGATGAAAATCAGATGCAGCCTGCAGCACAATCTGAAGCTGACCACAGAGGCAGCAGACAGTTTCAGGGGACAAAACCTCAGCGGGGCGGGGGGGTATCCCCCCTCCACTCCTGTCCCCAAAGGCCCATCTCCCCTTTCCCTTCCCCCCTTTTCCCACTTACTTCCCCCCAATAAAAGCCCCTCCACGTGAGTTGTCACATGCCATCTTTCTCTCTCTAGCGGCTCTTTTTAAATTACAATACCCATCCTAACTGCCACAAATAAAGATGAAGAAGGAGCTCAATATCAATCAGCCTTCATCATTCTCTGCCTCCTGACTATGGATGCCACGTGACCTGCTGCCTCATATTCCTGTTTCTGTGAGTTCTGACCATAAAGGACTTATGCCCTGGAACTGTAACACTCCCCTCCCCCTGCCTCCCACCCCTCTGTGGTTTTGGTTTTTTGAGACAGGGTTTTTCTGTGTAACCCTAGCTGTTTAGGAACTCACTCATAACCAGGCTGACCCTGAACTGCTTAACTCTGCCTCCCAAGTGCTGGGATTAAAGGCAGTGCTACCAATGCCTGCCTAAACCTTTCTGTCTTTAAATTACTCTTATCAGGCATTTAGTCACAGCAACACAAAAACTATGTAATATATTACTTAAATACTAAATATTAAAAAATGGCAATATTCTCTGAGGATTAACGCTATGTGTCAACTTGAGTAGACCATGGATGACCAGATAATAGCAAAATATCACTCTGGACATTTCTGAGTAAGATTAGCATTTCAATCAGCAGAGCAGAAAAGCAGACTTCCCTTCCCAACAGGGATGGGCCTCAGCCAACTTACTGATGCCTGGACCAATAAGAAGTCTAAGCAAAGGGGCTAGTGAGGTGGCTCAGAGGTAAAGGTGCTTACACCAAGCTGGGCAGCCTGTTCATTTCCTGGATTTCTGGTGAGAGAACTGACTTCTACAAGTTGTCCTTGTATTTGCCTCCTGCCCCAATAAACAAATGTAATAAAAATACACTTTTTTAAAAAAAATTAAGAAAAGGACAGCTGATCCTTCTCACCTGATAGTTCTAGAATTGAGACAAAGCTCTTCTGCATTGGGGTTAGGCTCATATCATCTGTTTTCATGATAGATCTGGGCCATCTCAACCACTACCATTGAGAGTGAACCCCTAACATCATCTTTCTTTTCTTCCTGCACCCCAATCTGTTGGCTCTGTCTGTGTCTCTGGAGAACCTTAACTAATATGCTCTTTGAATTGCTCTACACATCCAGTTAAAGTCCTATTAAGAGTGAGGCTAGATTCACTGCAGGATAACATACTGATCCCAACGTTTATGTTAATTGAAGAGATCCAGAAGGAGGACAATCTTGAGAAGGACTGCAGGACAGACAGTTCCTGCTTTCAAATTCTCCTGTAAAGATACCTTTGTCAGAACTAAGTGACACTGGCATAAAGCTAGACGGATGGATGGAGCAGAGCCCAGAATGAGTGAAACAACTGCCAGACCCCGAAGAGTGTTTCTAACCAGTGACAGTGAGTAAGATGATGTCCGCACATCAGAGTGAAGGTGGGTCCCTGGCTAACATACACACGAATAGCTTAACTCACTGGACCAAAGACCTGAACCAAAGGGTAGAAATCTTAAGGCTCTTAGAACAAATCACTGGTTAAAAAGATTCATGATGCTCAATTTAAATATACAAGGATTCAACACCAAAATACAGATAGTAAAAAAGAAAAAAACAAATTAAGAGTTCATAAAAATTAAAAATTCAAAGGCTGGCGAGATGGCTCAGTTGGTAAAGTGCTTGTTGCCAAGCCTGGAGACCTGAGTTTGAGTCCCAAGACCCACACATAGAAGGAGAGAACCAATTCTTTCAAGTTGTCCTCTCTTTTCCACAGGTTTTCCATACTCCATTTTCTATACTCACATACTCCACACACACAAAGTAAATACATGTAAAAATTTATTTTAAAGATAAAAAATCTAGATCAAGGCAAATAAATAACAGAATAAAAAGGAAATCCATACAATAGGAAAAAAGTGTTAAGTTATTCCTGACCATAAAGAACTTGTATCCTAATATCTAGGGTTAAAGAATTCCTAAATCTCAAAATGAAAAAGGACTCAGACATTTTACCAAAAATGGAAAATAGCCAGGGAGCACATAAAAATTAATATAACTTATCATGAGAGAAATAAGAAATGACCTTCACATCCATTAAGCATCACAGAGAGATGCTAGTGAGGATGTAGAGAAGTTGAGCCCTGGGCACTGTGCTGGGAATGCTCAATGATTCAGTACTCTGTAAGATTCCAGTAGTCTTCAGCAAGGCAGGCTTAGGTGTACCATGAAGCCCAACAATCTCTATTCCATCCCCAAGTATGTAGCCAAAACAACTGAGAACATGTTCCCACAATAGATAAGGACAAATGTTCACAGCAGTATGTCCTCAATAGACCCTAAGTGGAAGCACCCCAAACGTTTTCTAACAGATGAACATATAAACCACAGAATATATATTATTCAACCATGAAAAGCAATGAAACATTGACACATTACAATATGAAGAACCTTGAAAACACTGTGACAAATGAACAGATAGTGCAGTATTCTATATATGTGAAAGGGTCGAGAATGGCAAATCAGGGAAACAGAAACCAGGCTGTCGTTCTTCCCAAGCTTCTTTGGGAGTGCTGGGAATGTTTTAAGCAGTAGGTAGCAGCGATTGTTACAAATGTTGTCAAGGTGACAACAGTGTCCTCACCTGCTCATAGATCTCGATGGCTTTCTGATACTGCTCCAGCTGTGCAGCGTAGGCTGCCACCTTCAGCAGACACTTGTTAGCAGAGCTGAAAGTAGGACAGTGCAGAGTAAGTGACAGCACTGAGGAGACACGGCCTGAGGCCACTTGCTTCTGGCAGTGATGCTCAGATGACAGAGATGAGCTATCCTTTACCGCATATGAAAAGCCCATTACAGATATGAAGAAAAGCACGTACCTGTTAGATTCTTCTCCTTTGTAATAATCAGCAGATTGCTCATAATGTGCAATAGCCTGAAAGTACATACATGTAATTTACAAACAATTCATTCCATGAATTGCATTTAAAACCTACACATGGGGGCTGGTAAGATGACTCGGTAGGTAAAAGTGCTTGATGCCAAGCCTGACACTCGTGTTTGATTCCTGGAACTCTGACGGTGGAAGGAAAGAAGGGATTCCTGCAAGTTGTCCCCTGACCTCTACAAGCATGTCATGACACACGTGTGCACACACAAATGAATATATGTAAGAAAAAATTTAAAACTACACGCACACTGATATTTTTTCCTATAATTAAGCTTATTCCAGTGATAAATCTTTCTGAACTTGGTCTCCTCAGCAAATACAGTAAAGCATGTGGCCCTGAAGCCTCCTGGAGACAGAATGCTTGATTTCATCTGAATCTATCTGTGGAATGAGAAATGTTCCTTAGGCTAACATATCTGCCAACTTGGCCCCAATTTGTGGTGCTGTATGGAGAGGTTATGGGAAAGTACAGGCTTGCTGGAGGGTGGACTTTGAGAGTTTACAGCTCCATCCCACTTACTAGTTCCTTCTCTCCTCTGTGTTTGATGTTGAAGATCTGATCTCTTGACTTCCTGCTTCTGCCATAATACCTGTCGCTTGCTGTTATGCCTCCCTGTCATGATGGAATCTATCCCCTTGAAACTAAAAACCAAAATAAGTTCTTTATTCCATAAATTGCTTTTGGTCATGCTGTTTTATGTACAGCAACAGAAAAGCAACCAGCAGTTACTTTCTCACGGCAAATGGTTCAGCTTCCACTGTAGTCAGGGTGGCCGCATGACTAGTTCCCTGACAGAATGTGAATAGTCAATCATCTTACTCTGTACCCTTTCTTCTTTTCTACACTCTAAAAGTTAGAAGACACAGTCAGGTCTGGGGTCACTGAAGATGGCCGAATTCTATCAACCTGCTTTCTAACTGACCCCTTATCCCACCACACTCATCCCTGTCAAATCTGCACTCTGGAGTATTAGTTTAGAGGGCTCTGAAGCCGTTATACTCTGCAACTTACTGCAACACCACAAGTATCACCTGAGCGAAGGTGTTCCTTCCCTTTAAAATATGTGACACCCAAGCAACAGTCAAACAGATAGAGAAGAAAGCCAGAAGCCCTCATTGGGCTGTGATAAGAGTATTAGTGAAATCAGACCCAACCAACACTTTAGAAGGTAGAACACACTATCAGAGCCCCAAAGTATGCAAAGCAGTTAGAAGAACAGGACAGTGGTGTATACTGCTTTAATAAATCTGATGAGAGTGGGGCGGAGGTGGTGCATGACCTCCCAGCACTCGGGAGGCAGAGGCAGGTGGATCTCTGTGAGTTCAAGGCCACCCTGGTCTACAGAGTTCCAGAGCAGCTAGAGCAGCTACACAGAGAAACCCTGTCTTGAAAATCTAGACGGAAAAAGAACAAAAGCCTGATGAGGATGAATCTGGAAATAATTAGCTGCTTCTCAGGCAGTTATGGGCAACAGACCATGTGCATAGGTAAGGGCCTGAGAGACCAACGGCTTCTACAGCCCAAATGGCAACAGGTAAGTCTGTAGGAGGCTTTAAAACAGAGATCAGATAAGCACTTTCTGCAGTGGCTTAAATCATACTTTGGGGTCTAGGAGTTGACAGAGCTCTGCTGGCAAGTACTCAGTGATCCTGTAACAGCACATGGTATAGGAGGTCCTTCTGTATTTCTTTCTTTTTTTTTTTTTTTTTTTTTTTTTTTTTTGGTTTTTCGAGACAGGGTTTCTCTGCAGCTTTGGAGCCAGTCCTGGAACTAGCTCTTGTAGACCAGGCTGGTCTCGAACTCACAGAGATCCGCCTGCCTCTGCCTCCCGAGTGCTGGGATTAAAGACGTGCGCCACCACTGCCCGGCCGGTCCTTCTGTATTTCTGTTGCTTTCATTGGTTGAATAAAGAGACTGCCTTGGCCTTTTGATAGGGCAGCCCTTAGGTGGATGGCGTAGACAGAACAGAATTCTGGGAAGAAGGACAGACAGGCAGATGCCATGGTTTTCCTGACCAAATGGATGCTGGTTAGACTCATGCTGGTAAGCCACAGTCAAGTGGCGATACACATTAATGGAGATTAATAATTAATCTGTGAGAGTTAGCCAATAAGGGGCTGGAGATATGGACCAGGCAGTATTTAAATGAATACAGTTTCTGTGTAATTATTTCTGGGGTTAAGCTAGCCAGGCACCGGGAATGCAGCCCACGCCTCTTACAACAAGCACAGCCACCCAACAATATCGGAATACGTGCTGTGTCTAGAGACTGACAGGAGAACTTCATTTTCACATGACTTCAGCATTTGAAAAGTTGATTTGGGGAGGGCGGGTCAGAAGAACATGGAAGTCAATGGATACTTTGTGGAGTGGGTTTTCTCCTTCCACTTTGTCTGGGTGCTGGGGGTTGGACTAGTTCATCAGGCTTACACAGCAAGTGCTTTACCCCCTGAGCCACCTCACTGGCCCAATTTTTTTTTTATTTTTTATTTATTTATTTATTTTTATTTTTCTCTGCTCCCTTCCCTGCCACACCCCTCCCTCCCTCAACCCTCCCCCAAGGTCCCCATGCTCCCAATTTATTCAGGAGATCTTGTCTTTTTATACTTTCTACTTCCCAC
>PVIU01010798.1:0-68152 GCA_004026605.1 Ondatra zibethicus | reverse complement strand
GGAGTGCATTCAAAAAGACTCGGTTCTCAAAAAGATAATACATGCAGAAGAGATAGGTCCTGGTGTCATTGTTGATGGGTTCTCCATCTGCCAACTTTCGCCGCCACATTCAGAGAGTCTGGTTTGATCATATGCTCATTCAGTCCCAGTCCAGCTGGATTGGTGTGCTCCCATTAGTTCAGGCACACTGTCTCAGTAGATGGACCAGCCCCTCACGGTCCTAACTTCCTAACTCATCTTCTCCCACCTTCTGCTCTTCACCTGTACCTTGGGGGCTCAATCCATTGCTCTGATGTGAATGTGGGTCTCTGTCTCTATCTCCATCCATCGGATGAAATTTCTCCCACCTCTATCCCCGCCCCTTTTTGTGATGTTTTAAAACCTTTTTATATACTAAAGTCAAGAAAGCATTTTTATAATTGTTTTTCTTCAATTCCTTTACCCACCACAGTTCTGTGATATACTGACAACTGTTGTGTGTGGGCAACGGAAAGACCGAGATACAATACATGTGATAGAAATTCAGTTTTGCTTATACCTATGTAGAAAAGATTACTGTATCTCTAGCATATGCTAGTATTGCCGCCATTGTGGATCAGTGTCCGAAGGCATGTGGCTCTGTTTCCAGCACTCCATTCTGGTAATTGGTTTAACGGTTGCACCAGTACCATACTATACTAATTGCTTTAGTTTTAATATTGAAATAAGGGTGGCATAAATTTTACAGTTTTTTCTTCTTCATGAACATCAATTGGACTATTGAGGCCTTTTGGCATTTCCTTGTAAATTGTAGACTTAGGTCATTAAATTTTGCAAAGATTTGGTTTTAATTGCTGTACATCCAGGAGCCAATTAGTAAAAACTTTCTCTCTTAGCAATAGTTCATATTCCAAACTGTAAATATGTATACACTTGCATTTGTTTAAGGCGTCTACTTTTACATTTTCTGTGGATAGAATGTGCCTGAAGACTAGATGACCCTGAAAAATTCGAGTTCCCATTCTTCCCATTCTTATACCCTGTGATCCTCTTCTAAGACTGCCCAGTTCTCTTTCAGAGTTATCCTTCACGCAGAGCCAAATTCTTGGAGGAGTCACCTGGGCTGGCATAGTCTGTTCTTACTAAGGAAACAGGACAGATGCCCTTCTCAAGTTTTATAGCTCGTGCTAGTAGAGAACTGTTCTCACATCAATGTATGAAATATGGGGTTCTTGCAACTTAGGGTAAATTAATTTGCTAAAGATAAAAGAAATGCAATAGAAGGTTGTTTATTTTGACCGTGTAATGGTTCTTTTCAAGCTGAATAATTAGTAGCCACATATTTTTAATGGGCAAATGTTATATTTGATATCAATGGCATGAGTATATAAAAAGTTTCCAGTGGAATGAGCACTTCTGTCAACATTAATGTTCATATTGTAAAATTTCACCATCCGTGCCACAATAATACAATGAGTTCCCCTTAACCAGAATTTCCTTTGATGGCATCTCCCATGTCACCCGTCATGCCTCTGCTGACTCTGCTGTGGGCATAGGTATACCTGCATGCTCGGGCATCTCTCAATCACTTAAACTGACTCTCCTTTTTAAAGTTGTAGATTCAGGCTCCTGGCATTTGTAACTCCAAAAGATGCAGCCAGCAGAGCTTCTGTCTTCTTTGACTAGACTTAACTAATCACTGTTCCACTCTGCGGGGACACAGTTATTAGCTAGTGCTTGACTCTAGACACTGCGATTCAATTACTGGCCAGCTACGTTTAGAAGCACAAGCCTTGGTAATTAGCAGCAAATTTTTGTCTTATCCCCGCACAGCATGTGAGCAGTTGACTCTAGCAGATGCAGACTCAAAACATAAATAAAAGGAGCACTTATTTATCCTGGATCCATAATTGTTACTGAGGGTCACAGAAATCTCAGCAGTTGGTACATGGAAAATTTGACACCTAGAAAAATAGGGCAAATGTGTTATTTCTAGCAAGAAATTATGTGAAGAATAACTTAAAGAACATAATGTAGATTGTGTCCTTTTTAAAGAGTCAAACTCCAGCTGCCTGTATTATCTACTTAAAGATAACTACTGCTAAAAAGAAAAGTGCCACATCACTTTATTATTAGTAAAATAAACAGGCTAACATCTAGAGAGATCATGGAACTTGTATCTGAGGTTACATAGCCAGTTAGAGCCTTGGACAGGCCTGATACTCTAGCCTGCAGTGACCCAAACACCAAGTCTTCTGCAGAAGAGAATTTCAAATTGGAAGAGACACTAATTGCTAATATTGTTTCTAGTGGTATTGTGCTAAATTAAATCAAGATAGAAATGCTCCAATTAGGTAAGGCAATGTCATTTGCATTTCCAGTTATGCTCCTATGGAAAAAATTGAAATCCAGGTGTTGGACAAAGACCATGAAGCTAGAATTTGATAATTTTGCATAAAATATTTGAAGACCACATTCTCAGCTTTGAACTTGGGTGAATATACATTTATGACTTTCATTAGAATGAACATAAATAGTAAAGATCTATTTCACACTGTGTAGCCATACATCAGGGTAAAATATCCTCTTTTTTAGTTTAGAAAGATCTTTAAACCCTTCTGGTACTTGGATAAAAGGAGCATGACAGACTCCACAAAGGCAGATAGAGTTGAGGATGGCAGCCAATACAATTTAGATCCAGTGTGCTCCTCAGAGGTTCATGTGTGGCAATGGGGTGCACCTGAAATGAGTTTTAGGAGCTAAGGCAGTGGGTAAAAATGAAGTTATGGGATCATCACAACATGAAGAGACTAAAACAAGCCCTGTAGGACTGTGAGCCTAGCACCTTCCCCGAACCTCCTTTTCATGTGGAGCCCAACGCCATGAGGCCCTCCCCTGAGCTGTGCACCATGCTATTCAACCCCTAGAGCTGTGAGCTAAATGAACCTCTTTTCTTTTTAAGGGATCTAACTTCATGTAGTTTGTAGTCAAATGGAGTGAGATAATATGCCCTCGATTCCTAACTCTCGAAGAACATGTTATTTTGTGAAACCTCACTTGATGAAACTAAAACCTTCTAACTTCATAAATTACACATTCCCTAATGGGAAGTAGAAGATGGACCTGGAGGCAGGGGACAGTGCGTCCTAAGTCAAACCACCGGGGATAGATCCTAGGGGCTAATCATTTTGAATAAACCTTTGAGTTTCAGTTCCCAAACTCCACAAAACAAAGAAACACCATTATCCCTAACCATCCTTTTTAATATAATTTTGATTCCACCTGTAAAATATTAAAATTTTATCTTAAAATAGTGATATATCATTCAAACTGCATGTACATTTAAGCCTACATTTATCTAATATTGAAGTGAAACTGTGCTAGTCTGTGTTAAAGCAAGTGTAGAAATAACTAAATTTAAATAAATGTCCTAGGGCATGTTCATAAGCAGAAGCTGAAGAAAATTTCCTTTACCATGAAAAACCCCACATAAAATGACTGTAACTATTCCACCTCTGCAATTGCTCATCTGAGGTCAGCATGTTCTTCCAAGGCAAAAGCTAAACCTGAATAGTAGGTATGTTACCACTGACAAAACTATAATGTCAAATAAGATCTTGTAAGGTAATATATTCAAAGTGTACTATGTACTACAAAACAAGTTGGTCTTTTCTTTTTTGGTTTGTTTTAGACAAGGTCTAACTACCTAGCCCTGGCTGTCCTGGAACTCACTTTGTAGATCAGACTGACCTTGAACTGACAGATTTGCCTGCCTCTTTCTCCTGAGTGTTGTGCCACTATGCCTGGCTCAAAATAAAATTTTAGACACATGTACACACACTCCACATCCACCACACACATACACGTATACACACACACATACACACATACATATCCTCCACACACATACCACACCCACATCACATACATGCACACACCTACACACATGTACACACACATCCCACACACATACCACACACATCACACATACATATCCTTCACACATACACCACACCCACATCACACATACATACACACACATGCATACAAACACACACACATACACCCCACCCCCACTTGTTAGCATAGAATAGCAGGACAAACACTAGTGTTGCTTTGGGAAATGGGTTTCCTCCTGACTATTTACTGATAATGAGTTTAGGCAACTCATATAATTCCTCTTTGCCTCATCTGTTGAATGGGAACAACTCTGAATGGAAATAATAGCAAATAAAGTTCAGAGCTGCAAGAAGACATGGGAGTGGCAGGCTGAACTCCTTTGTCAAGTGCATCACAACAACCAAGGGCAAATACTATTGTCCACATCTGTCCTGAAGAGTCTCCACTCATATGAATACATCTCCCTAATGTTGACAGTCCAGCCCAGTGGTGGCTTCTAGTGCATGTGGTCATAGAAGTCTTCCAGTTTCCTTCAGTGTTTTTTTCCTTAATATTTATTTTTATTTAGGGGAGAGAGAGAGAGAGAGGAGAGAATATGCTGCATATATGGCGAGGCCCTCAGATTTCCTGGAGCTGGAGTTAGGGGTGGTTGTGAATGGCCTGGTGTGGGTGCTAGGAATTGAACTTGGGTTTTATGGAAGAGTAGCAAGCATCACTGAGCCATCTCTTAAGTCCTGAATTCCTTCATTTTTCCAAGTGCCTTCCCTCTAAGCCAATGTAAACATTTTAACTAAAGAATTCTTGCATTGCATGCAGTAGCCTGACTTTATGTCCATTAACCTGGCTCCTAAAGCCTACCTTGTTACTCAGCTGTGTGTAATTGGGGAGGATATTGAAATCTTCCTCAGCCTCAGTTTTCCCTTCTTTAACATGGATTCATGTGATGATTAAATACAGCAATGATCCTTGTAAATTACCAAGTACAATTTCCTAAGTATTGTTATTGGCATTTAATGTTCCCCGAGATAAAAATATGTTATAATTATTTATTGTAGCTGGAGTGAATATCTCAAGTACAATGTGGTCTAATGATTCATTTATGGGACTCAGGCAAGTGTCGGGGGTTGTCATCTCCCTTTCTCAGCAATGCTCAACGGTGATGTTTTCCTATGGGACTTGAAAAACCATCATTGAACTTGAGCATGCTAAAATTTTTATGCTAAATTCTTAGAAATAAAATGATGTTATTCTTTCGAATTTTCTTCAGAGCAATGCCAGTAGTGGACTCTGTCACTCTTTATTCTAAAATACAAATCATTAGGTCTGGGAAGATGGCTCAGTAGTTAAGAGCATAGACTTTTTTTTTGCAAAGAGGACTGAGCAGCACTTAGCCTAAGTCCCCAGCACCTATGTTAGTGTCTCATAAGTGATGTCAGCTCCAACTCCAGGGGCTCTGACGCCCTCTTCAGGGTTCTGTGGACATCATGCATGCATATACTAATGGTTAAAATAGAAAATAAATCTTGAAAAAGAAACTTCACAAAAACATATGTAAGATTAGAAATAATATGGAAATTAAAGTGGTCAGCCTTAAGTACACATGCATGACACTAAATGAACTCAGTAGTTTCATATGTGTATACACACATATCTACATATGGATAACATTAATAAAGAAGAGGTCATGAGCTTCAGACGGCGTGATGGGGACAAAGGAGAGTCGGGGGGTGAGAGAGTGAACATGGTGTGAACACACTCCATGTACAGAAAATTCTCAGAAACTAAAGTTTGAAAAGAAAACTAATATGTGAGACTTGGAAAGAAGGAGCCAATCCAGTGACACATGACTTGGTGACACTGCTCTCAGTGATGGCCCTCGACGCTGTGGTTTGACTGGAAACAGCTGAAAAGTGTTGGCAGTAGTTCATGTGGCTTGAGGTTGGCTTTGTTTAATACAGGTTAAAAAAAGGAAATCAGTGGTCACAGAAAACGGGTGCCTAGCTTCTGTTTTCTCCTGCTCATTTAAATATTTTACTTTATTTTTGAGATTATAAGATAAGTGCACATTTCTTCCTTCATTTTCGTCCCTCGAAGTCCTCGTATTTGCCTCCCCTACTGTCCTGCCAAGGCATAACCTCTTTTTCCACTAATTTTTATTGCATGCATATATATGTACATATACTACATATATACAGACATATATATTCCTAAATATAACCTGCTTAGTCTGTATAAAGGTACTTGTATGTATAAATATGCATACAAGTACATTTATTACATGTATGTATATATTATGAATATACTTACAAATATATTTCAGGGCTGACCATTTGGCACTGGACAAGCAATTGGTGTGCTCTTCCCTGGGGAGGACCACCTCTCCTGCTCCCAGCATTTTCAGTTGCCTGTAGTTCTTTGTGTAGGGTTGAAGCTTCATGGGCTTTTTCCCATCGACTTTGTCGTGTCCATTGATTCTAGGCAGGTATGGAAAAGAAAATAGACTATAGTAGCAAAGAACTAAAAATAAGATTGAAAATCTGTTGTGCACCGAATTTTACTAGAACTTTTAATGCAAAGAGCCAGTTCCAAATGTGGCTTAACACTTTACTGTGAATTCTAGTGGCTTTCATGGTGTGGTGTGGTGTGGTGTGTGTGTGTGTGTGTGTGTGTGTGTGTGTGTGTGTGTGTGTGTGTGTTTATGTGTGTGTTAGGGGGAATAAAAAGGAAAGAGGAAGAGAAAGAAGAATGGTTGAGAGAGAAAGAGAGAGCGAGAGGGAAGGAGGGGTGGAGAGAGAAAGGCATTTTTCGTATTTTCTTCTTACCAACCACCTCTCCTTGCCAGTAGGCAGCACCCACACATTACCAACATAAAAGTCCTTTCCTGGCTCTCTCATGTTCCCTTCCTTCCTTTTCTTCTCTGCTAACATTCCTTCCTCCCTTTCACTTTACATCTTAGTTAATTAATTAATTTTATGAATTCGTCAGATTTCATTTGGAAACGTAACAGATCACCTGAATTATAGTTCTACCTTGTTCCTGTGCAGCTTGGGGGGTAAAGCAAAGCTGCCATATCTGAAAAGGTCATGGTGTTTTATCATTACCCTCAACACATCTAAATGTATAGAACAGGCAGCTACAAAGACAGCATCATATGATTTATTCAGAGTTCACCGCCTCTGATCTGCCCAGGATAGTGTGTAATAAATACTGCTTTGTGTTTGCTCAGGTTGAAATGGCTTGGAAGAGCTAGAATTAGAATGAGTGACTAAGTGTATGGAAAATGGTAGGAACTAAAAAGTCAAAGCAGTTGGATCCCAGGAGAATCAGCGCCACCATAATTCCTCACTGCTTGATCACAGAGAGCTGTAAATTCCCAGTCAATTCTTTGGATTCACAGATCTGGAAAGTTATGGGCCATTTGAGGGGGAAAAAACACCTCTATCTCTCTACAAATTACATAATACTAAACCCATGTTATTAAACAAATGATTCCTCACCCTTGCCTCTATTGGATTTCAAAGTTCAGTACACATTCAAATTATTCAATTTTGATATCACTTTTGTGATCAAATGTCCTACTTTTTAAATGGAAAGCTCAGTTGGCCATGTTCCCTGTTAAGTTTAAGAAGCTTTTATCATTTAAATAAATTAAACCTTCCAGCAGGTTCTTCAGAACACAATGAAGCACAGCAGAGAAAGGCTTAAAGGAAATAAACCTCTTTGCTGATACAGCACAGGCTATTATGCATGCAACTGATAATGTGCAGCAAGAAGCGGGTGTAGCTTGATACTCGAGTTGCTCTTCATACTTCTGTCTTTGATTTTTGTGGTGTTCAGTAGCAATTTGATTTACTATGAACAAAAGGTGGCCTGAGAGTACATCAAGTTTAAGGTTATTAATACTGAGGGGAATTTTTTAAAAGAAAGGTTTGTTTTAATACTATATTGGCAATCATAGATTTACATTTTTCTTTGTTTTCTGCAAAATAATTATCTCTTCATGGGTCATTTTAATGCTGGCTTTCTGGAGTAACCAGTGTTATTTCAAATATAATATTTTTAAAATTAATCTATACAGTTTATATCAACTTATTAGGATACTGTTTGCTCTCTGTAATTACATGTCCATAAAAGATTCAAAAGCATTATAAGGAATCTTAATTATTTGCAGGTTTTCTCTGTGCCTAATAAGTAGCAGTCAAAATTACTTTATCTAATTAATACATGTTATACATAAAGGGTTTTATTGAGTAAAATCTATCAGTCTTTCTATTGTAGTATTTACTTGAAACATTTCATTACTTGGTAAAAATGTCAAGATAAATATTTCCATTAAAGGAAGCATTCAATAGGCCTAATTAAATAATGTTGCAATGGTTGTATAAAATAATTACCATATAAATGTAGGTTCATAAAGTTATCTTTAGAACTGCTGTGGGACAATGATCTTGTACCCTGTAAAGATTTGCCACTTGTATTGTTTTAATAAAACGCTGATTAGCCAGTAGCCGGGCAGGAAGTACGGATGGGGCAACCAGAAGTGGAGAATTCTGGGAAGAGAAAAGGCTCAGTCTGCAGTCATCACCCAGATGCAGAGGAAGCAAGATGAGAATGCCTCACAGATAAAGGTACCAAGCTACGTGGCTAAGACAGACAAGAATTATGGGTAATGTAAGATGTAAGAGTTAGTTAATATGAAGCCTGAGCTGTTAAGCCAACAAGTTTATAATTAATGTAGGCTTCTGTGTGTTTCTTTGGGACTGAATGGCTGCAGAACCAGTGGGACAGAAACATCTGTCAACACAAAACTATGAGAACTTAAGAGGGAGGGTTTGCAATATGCAGTGTTTTAAGAATGCAATGAGTTGCCTAGTTAGGCATCCTTGACATTTTGTTTTCTTGTTTTTCAGATTATGGTAGAGCCCAGTAGACGAGCTTTTAGACCTCGGAAACATAAATTCACTTCTTTCCTTTTATGGACCAGCTTTACATTTCTGTATCTACATTCTTTCCTTTCGTGAAGAAAATAGAGTATTGCCATAAGCTAGGAATTAAGCTCATAGTAGATATCCCTGTAACTATTTTGAATAAAGAACCTTCAAAATGCATTTGTGGGTCAATTTTGAACTGATTCTACATAGCATGACTTTGTTAACTACCTACTTGTGGGCCAGATGTTAAGGATGATATAGTAGTATCTTCAGCTGAGAGATTGCAATAAATATAGTTATCAATGAAAAAAATACCCAGACTTCATAGGTGCAACTATCTTGCAATGTCTGAAGACACTATCCAACTGCAGACATCTTGGTCCCCTGGCTCTTAACAATTTTTCTCCTCTTTTTCTATGCTGGTCCCTGAACTTGGGATGGGGTTATGCTACTGATGTATCAAGTGGAGTTGAGCACCCCAAGGATAGTTGCTCTCTGCAGTTTAGACAGTGTGGACTGCTACATTGTTGTAGGTTGCAAAAACAAACTTCTTTGATGAGGAGCCTGAAGTCTCCTAAGGCTGCACTCCCAGATGAAGAGCTATAGATAATTAACGGCTGCTGTGGGAGGGCCAGTAACAAGCCCCCGATAGAGGAGTTGGAGTGGGGTGGAAATGATAGAAATACACTACTCAGGTATGAAATTCTCAAAACAAATAAAAAATTAAAATAGAAAAACCAGATATCATTGACTGTTTAGAGTAGGGAAACCCCCATTATTTGTAGTACGGCTCTATTTCCTATATATTTTCTAAGTAGATGAAGTTGTTCAGATTAAGATTTTGCTATTGAGTGGCTGGAGAGAGAACTCAGTGTTTAAGAGCACTTACTGCTCTTGCAGAGCATCTGAATTTGGTTTCCAGCACCCATATGGAGCCTCACAGTTGCCTATAACTCTAGCTCCACAGCTTCTGACATCCTCCTCTGGACTCTGTAGGCACCTGCACTCACACATACACATACTCACACATGGACATGCCTATATTCATAACTTTAATTAAGTGAATATATTTTTAAAGGATATTCACTATAGCAGGCTCTATTGTAGAGATCTATCAGCTAACAAAACAGACAAAAAAATTCCATTCTCGTAAACAAATGAATCTAGATGTGAGAGGGAGAAAAGATAGTATCAGAGTCCAGGGAAAATCACATTATTTGATCCTGCCTTCCCTGTTTTACATAAAGGTAACACATTTGATATGTATATAAAGAGAAAACACAAGGCCGCCTAGAAGGGAACTAATAGGTATACAGTGGCAGCATGTATTTTGATGGAGTGTAGTGAAGCAAGCTTACTGGCTTTGCCTTTGAGAATCAGGAGTGTCTGGAAGTCCTCTCATTAAAGAATCATACAAGTCTCTCATAGAGATCTTTCCAGTTATTAGTCAAGGCTGCCACTGATCCAGTAAGCAAAGGGTTTCAATCCCATTCTTTTAGGGTGTTTCTCCATAGCCAGTCTTCTGTAAAGGGTACTTTTTGGGTATGGGAAGTGCCTGCATCGCTTCATGCCCCATCCATTCAATTATCCAAGGATCTCCCATGGTCTAAGGGACAACACTAAGTTGCTCTCAGTGACAGCAGTGTGAATGGTTAGGATTATATGAAGTTCAAGTCCTTAGATTTGAATCCTAGCCACTTGCTAGCTATGTGGCCTAAGACAAACCATTTAAATTCTCTGAGCTTGCAGTTGCTCCTCTGTTACACGAGACTAATAGGACCTGTCTCACCCAGAATGGATGGCAGTTAAGTGGGGAGATGCAAGCTTGAGAGGAGCTACGTTGCTATAGGTAAACTTTTTTGATGACCTTTACATCGAATTGATTTTTGTTCTGTAGTAAATTATTTATAATTTAGTAAACACCATCAAATTAAATACTTAAAAATTATGTCCTGGCTTGAAGTACATAGATTATTATGTTAGGCAGTTGATCAAATGCATGGGCCTTGCTAGTATCTAGGTTTTAGTTTAAAATGTATGCTTTGAGTGTAGAATTTTTTATAACCCTCTCTTCCAAGCCTGCTTTCACTGGGCTCAAAACTGAGCTGTTAAGGGATGAAGGTGGCCTAACCTATTTCAGAACCTCAGGCTTGTGTTTGAGGTCTGGAAGTCTTGTGTTCACTGCTCAAGATATAGGCTGTGCTTGGTGTTCAGGTGGATGCTTCACCCCAGTCCCTGGCATCCATATATCCAAAGAGTCTGGAATGTTCAGGTGGAAACTCCACCCCAAGCTCCCTCCTCCATCTCTTTCCAAACCCTGTTGCAGCTCAGAAAGCCAACCAAATGATGATCTTTCCCCCAGAGATGGTCAAGACCACTCCCACAAGGTATTTAAACTGCTCCCCCTTCACGAAAACAGATGCATAGTTTTCTGGTCTTCCTTTCCAGTCTCCTCTGACGGGGGCTGGAAAATCATCTGGGAGCGTTTTACCCATTAAACCTGGGCTCTTCTAATTCAGTTTTATTTGCTGATTTGAATTGCTGCGTTGGCAGAGAGGCTTATCGGGGTGTAGAAACTTTTCACTTGGTTGCTCATTTCCCCTACGTTTGGCTTATTTAAAGGTCTGAATATTTTTGTAGCAGATATTCCACAGAGTGCAATATCTCTTCCTACCTCACACACTGCTTTCTCAATATCTGGCTTCTGAGAGGCTGAAGTCCCAAGTCCTGAGCCCATATCGATCCTCAACAATGCTTATCTAGCTTACAAAGGAAGTAAGGTAGGAGCAAAGAGTTGAGCCTTCAGCCTCCACAGGAGATATGCTGTTATTTTTTCTTTGTTTTCTTTTCTTCCCAACATACATTTTGTTGCCTTGAGAGGGGATGTGGGTTCTGCTGCTCCATCAAGTCCAGATGAGAAGTCAGGGCCAGTCTTGATGTTCAAGTTCTCCCAAACATGGGAAGATAGATGTATCCACTGCCTCATTACCTCACCCTCTGCAGTAGGGAGATAAAGACCAGCAGTGGTATGCAGAGCAGGTTTCTGCTACCCAACATCTCAAACTCCATTTCTTCCTCTTTCCAAATTCCTTTTACTTTCTTGATGGCTACATATGCTAAGCTAATCCAATTCTGCTTCATTTGTCTCCTGATGCACACAGGACGTCTGACCTTCTGCCAGGCCTCCCTTTGTGCTAGGTATTTTGGTATTTGGAGCCTTTGTTCTCAATTTAATATTAGCAATCTGAATACCTTTGTCTGTTTCAGTGGGTGAGTATGAGCAGCTTTTGGTCTAGAAAAGACTTTTTATCGGTATTTTTCATAGGTATGTTACTAGCCTAAGACTAACATCTTGAACTTGAATTTGATAAGCACAATAATAATTGTGCAAAATTATTAGCTATTATATTGGCAACCTTTTAAAAATGTTTCTGAGTTCAGATGCCCATAATTCTCAATCATCAGAGCTACCAAGCGTGGAGATTCAATAAACTGTGAGGTATATGATCTATCAAGAGGGATACCAAATGGAGGCACAAAAATACAAGACTATGTTAAAGTAAAACTTCGTGTGAAACTAGACACTTCCCTATGTGCCCCTACTCAGGGAAACAACGGGTACTTGTTTAGTGTGACCCACACATTTTGTGGTTGTCCTGTGTCATGTCTGCCCTTCCTGTGTGTCAGATACTTGCTCTTCTCCACTGAGATTTGAAGTGAATTCCCTTTCCCCTAATGTCAAGGATCACACCAAGGCTCTCCCTGCCCTAGGCTCAGTCATTACTTACTTAAAATAGTGACTTGGGGTGAGTTAGACAGGGATCTGCAGAGCCATTTGTACCAGGCTTCTTCTGTCAGCTCATGGTAGCAACCCGAGTGGATAAAAATAGTCTCGAACTTTCCATGTTGGTGTCTGTCTGATCCCAAAGGGCGTTAATGCCCTGCAGGCTCATGGAGTGCTCTGTTTCTGTAGGAAGGATGAGACGTGTGTCAAACCGTGGGAAGATTTCCAACTAAACCGCTGTAGCTTTGAACTCAGACTTTGCGATTAGTGTCTCATCTGCTAAAAAAGACCCAATTTCACCAGAGAGGAAAACATATGGTAGCCTTTCCACGTAATTATTGAATTTATAATATTTATTTATTTTAAATTACAAGTTATTACCACTTGGTATGCTGGCATTAGTTCACCAATCTCAATTTAGAAAATGTGGCATGGCACAGAAGGAGGATTACTGCCAACTTGACTTTTGACTTCTCTGCTGACACAGGTTTCTTTCTGACATAAAACCTGATTCTATATGTTATACCTGGGGGCTGAGGAAAAAGGTGATTAAAAAGTGTTTACAATTTGGAGGTGTTTTGAGTCCAAGGGGAGACAACCACCATATAGTGAGGTCTGTTATGTGTTGGGACTGTAGGCTTCACAAGCGTTTTTACCCAGAAATCAACGTGGGGATGGTGAAAGACAAGTCATTTTGTTTGGGTTGTGAAATTGTTTGATTGTGAAAGTGCTTTATACAGTGAAACTCTTCTTAATTTTCCTCTCAGATTCCACCTACGGTTACTTTGTTTTTCAGGAATCTAAGGGGAAAAAAACTCACTAAGTTAACTTCTAACTGAAAATATGCCCAGTAATATCTCATATAGCCAATCATTTTTATTGTCTTTCATAATGTCACCACAGTTTCTTCTCAACATTTCCAGGAGATTCTAATGGTACACTTTGCCACAACTTTAAGGATGTGTGTTAACTTACACTTGCTTCTTAGAAATTTTTCCTCATGGATTCTTGATCTTCATTTGTGGACACATACATAAATGTACTCACTCTCCAGCCCCTCCCATGGAACCTGGTTATGCCAGTGGAGGACTTGGTACCTTTTCAGTACTCACAAAGCCTGAACTCTTGCTGTCTTATCCAAAATAGAGGATAATATTAAAAATGGTTTTGAAACAAAGTTAGAAAAGGAGAAACCATACCAAAATGAGGAAATTTAAGTACTAAATATTTGTACATGCACAAATGCACATTGACTAGTATATATTTGTATGTATTCTTTCATATGGGGCCATGAAGTACTTTTACAGGTGTGTCAACTGCTTTTCTTCCTCTTGTATATAAGAGAGTAGTCAGTGTCCCTGTGTCAGATTTCGGGTATATTGGATTGTTGTATGGTATCTGAAAAACGGCTTCTTCCTTAGGAAAGGGGTGTGTGGTGTGTGCAGATGTTTCCTGTGTGTGGTGTTTGCAGATGTTTTCTGTGTGTGGTGTGTCCAGATGCTTTCTGTATGTGGTGTGTGCAGATGTTTTCTTTGTTAAGCAAAGCACACCCAACACAGTATCACACGAGTATAAAGCCATCTGCTTCTGTAACCATAGTTTGATCATCTCTCCCATTCCCCAGATCATCTTCCGTAAAATTAGTGATGTGAAGAAGGAAGAAGAGGAGCGACTGCGGCAGAAGAATGAGGTGACTCTCAGCATCCCTGTGGACCACCCAGTTAGGAAGCTCTTCCAGAAGTTCAAGCAGCAGAAGGAACTGAGGAACCAGGGCTCAGTGCAAAGTGACCCTGAGAGGAGCCAGCTTCAGGTAGAGAGCCGACCTTTGCAGAATGGAGCCTCCATCACAGGTACCAGTGTGGTCACCGTGTCACAGATTACCCCCATCCAGACTTCTCTGGCCTATGTGAAAACCAGTGAGTCCCTTAAGCAGAACAACCGTGATGCCATGGAACTGAAGCCCAATGGTGGTGCTGAGCAAAAATGTCTCAAAGTAAACAGCCCCATCAGAATGAAAAATGGAAATGGGAAAGGGTGGCTAAGACTGAAGAACAACATGGGGGCTCATGAGGAGAAAAAGGAAGACTGGAATAATGTCACCAAGGCTGAGTCGATGGGGCTGTTGTCAGAGGACCCCAAAGGCAGTGACTCAGAGAACAGTGTGACCAAGAACCCGCTAAGGAAAACAGATTCTTGTGACAGTGGGATTACAAAAAGTGACCTTCGTTTGGATAAAGCTGGTGAGGCCCGAAGTCCTCTAGAACACAGTCCTATCCAGGCAGATGCCAAGCATCCTTTTTACCCCATCCCTGAGCAGGCCTTACAAACCACACTGCAGGAAGTAAAACACGAACTCAAAGAGGACATCCAGCTGCTGAGCTGCAGAATGACTGCCCTGGAAAAGCAGGTGGCAGAGATTTTAAAACTACTCTCAGAGAAAAGTATACCCCAGACCTCCTCTCCAAAACCCCAAATGCCACTCCAAGTACCTCCCCAAATACCATGTCAGGATATTTTTAGTGTCTCAAGGCCTGAGTCACCTGAATCTGACAAAGATGAAATCAACTTTTAATATATAAATATATACATATATATTTGTCAATATATTTAAAATGGTATATACATCTATATACATATGTATGTATATATAGTATATACATATATATTTTCACTTGCTTTCAATATGATGAACACAATATGGATTTTGATATGTATATACTGCATGTCCAGCTGGATTCTGGCCTGCCAAAGAAGATTATTCAAAACATAGATATTGCTTGTATATTATGCAGTTGACTGCATGCACACTTTACATTTATTTATAATCTCTATTCTGTAATAAAAAAGAATGAATTTTGTTAACTAAGGCAATGTAATCTTTGAAGAATCGGGGTCCAACCTGCCAATGTTGCCATGACAAACTTGATCTCAGGCTGAGTATATCGAGCTGTCATTTCTTCACTATTCTGTTTATTTAAAATTATAGATTAATGTCAAGGGAGAGCTCAGCTTCTGAAGCTGTCAGACCATTTTACGATCTCATGCCATAGGGTATTTTTCTGTAACTTAGTGTTAGGTTCTTTTTCCCTACAGGCAATGTTTGCTCCATTGAAATGACTGTGTCGTTGCCTACATCTGATGCCACTGTCGGATACCGAGAACTTATTGCTATGGGTTTTGTGCATGAATTGCATTTCCACTCAATGATACCTCTCCTTTTTAGCATTGTATTAGATAGTAATCATTAGCTCTTATGTAAAGAATTCCCTGCTCCCTCCGTCTTGGAGAACAACTGTCATTTTGGGAGCTGACATTATCAACAGCATAAATGTTCAATTGTTAATATAGTGTACATTATTATAGAAACACTGCACCACAGGGTATAAGAGCCTTTTAACAATGTGTTAGATATGCTGATTGTTCAAAAGGCGATGAATGTTCTACATTTATATTTCCATAACTCGTTCTAAAGGGGGTGTTGAAAGGCTCTTAGCAAAGAAACATATCAAAATTTTAACTGTTAATGGTATAATTTTTAAAAAAGAACATAAGCAATTAGACATGTTTTAATTGCACATCCTTGGCTTAGAAAGAATGAAATATAGGTACAGAAATGTTGACACATGATTTTTGTTGCTTGAAGAGGTGATACATGAGTTGTGGTTAACTTACAAAATAACCAACCTAGAAGGATAACTGCTTTTTTATGACTTTATTCTGGGTATAAATTTCCCTCAGCTTTTGCACACAGTTGCATTGCTGGCCTTCTGTTGGGTTGATACAATAGACTACCATGGTTCAGGCAGACCCGCTCACAAAAGGCTAATGGGGCTGAATGTCATAGTCTTTTGAGTAACAATTCCTCTTCTGAGAAAGTGCCTATTGTCAACCAAAAGAGACGTCACAAATGTTGCGCTGTCTATATTTAGGCCCTCAGATGATAACACTCAAAAGGAAATGCAGACCCCTCTTGAGAACCCATGGAGGCTGTTTCTTATCAGTCCAGGAGTTCCTGGAGTTCTTCCTGGGCACATGCTTTTCAGTTGGTGTAGGCATAAAATTTAATATCAAGAGTAAGGAAGCTGGTGTTTGCATTAACCTGCAAAGGCATGCCAGTCACTTGTGTATTGATAGACTACACACATATGTGCATTATATATGCCTATATACACAGGTGAATATACAAAAGATGGTGACAAAAATCAAAGAAAAAATATTTTGTTCTTTTATACCCAATTTTATGTGCTTTTTTATCTCCCAATCTCTCTAAAGTTATAGAAAGGAGAGTTACCACAGTCATACTGGAGAAGTATAAAACAGGAAATACATTTAAAGTTCTTCACATGTCCCTAAGATGTGCACCTTTGTTCTAGGACTCCTGGAATGTGTATTAGCTACAATGGGTTACGGTTCCTTTCCTTTCCATTACTCAAAATGGACATTTCCAGAGCCAGATATCTCTCTGATACCTACCTGCCACAGGTAAAAGGAAGTGACATTACAAAATTAGCCTTAAAATTGAGGTTTGGGGGCATTGTTTGTTTTAGCTTTTGTACTTGGAAGATACCTTGTCCTTGACTTCAAAGACTACTGGGTTCAGAGTGCTTTTTTATTTGTTAAAGTCAAGTGTGACAAATACCTTTAAAGCTGAATGGGTGATTAAAAAAAAACCATGAGTGCAGAAATCTTTGTTCTGACTTTAGCTACATTCAAAACCAACAGCTGGTCTCAAGCTGTAAGAGAGTCACTGGCGCAGGAAACGGGGTTGAAAGGGAACTCATGACTTTTCATATCAGGCTTATATACCTTTGCCAGGATCTGACAACGACTCAGACAGTTTTAGCTAACGACCTACAACATCAGCCATAATGAGATTTCTATCTAAACACATGTTCCCATCGGTGGGAAAGAAACATAATGGTTTTGAACTGCACCGGGTCTTCAATAGGGAGGGAAAGTATCAATTGCTTATTTTTTTGGTGCAGTTCCCATAGTGTTCTTTTCCAGACCCCTGTCCTCTGTGTGCATGACACAATGTGGTACTGAGCGCACTCTGCACATATTCGGCAAACATTGTATATAGTCTTAGGTTTCCAGATTTTAAAATTCTTCACAGTAGAATTTTGTCAGACTTTAACGAAGGGTGAGCACTTGCTTGCACACATGTGATAATGATATATCACATGTATCATTAGTCTGGGTAGCCTCAGCCAGCACACAGACAGTGCAGGCTCTTTGCGGGATGACCAGCTGACTGCATGTTTTAATCCTACACTGTATAGGTGCTCTTGATGCATCCAGAATATTTTTTTATTATTATACTTCTGAACAACGTACTAATAGGATTAAGTGGATATGTATTTGAAATGAAAACATTTTGCAAAACAATCTATACATTTTAAACTCTGTTATGATGCTATGACTATGGATTTTGAGACACTGTATTCTGGGCAGGTGGTTATGACATGTATCAGGAGAACATTACACTAAATGTGATTTGGTAGACAGAAGAGCTTGTAATAAAGGACGAATAGAAACCCCAAAAGTAGAAAAAAGCATCAAAGCTCATAGTGTTTCCCATTTACATCAATGACTTTGAAATAGTTCAGGAATAGTGGTCAGAGTCACACTCAAACTTCATTCTTCTTCTTTTTTTTTAGTTGAAAATGAATATTTATTTCAAAATATCTAAAATTATAGTCTCCTGATTTTTTTAATTTTTAAAGCAATCTTTTTTTTTTACAACCAATCACAGTTCCCTCTCCCTCCCATCTTCCTGTTCCCCCCAGCATCTCCCCACCATACCCCATCCACTCCTCAGAGAGGGTGAGGCCTCCCATGTGACAGACATAAAGGCTGTCACATCACTTGAGGCAGGACCAAGGGCCTCCCCCCGTATCTAAGCTGAGCAAGGTATCCCTCCAGAGGGAATGGTCTCCAAAGAGCCAGTTCATGCAGTAGG
Source organism: Ondatra zibethicus (assembly GCA_004026605.1). Taxonomy (NCBI): domain Eukaryota; kingdom Metazoa; phylum Chordata; class Mammalia; order Rodentia; family Cricetidae; genus Ondatra; species Ondatra zibethicus. Next base: position 49,596 of record PVIU01010798.1, on the reverse strand, counting down.
GACAAATACTGGTTCCACAGATAGAGGCCCCACAAACTACCCAAGTCACACAACTGTCACTCACACTTAGAGGGCCTAGTTTGTTCTTAAGCAGGTTCCCCAGCTGCCAGTCCCACTAGTCAGGTCAGCTGTTTCTGTGGGTTTTCCCATCGTAGTCTTGGCCCTATTGTTCATAATGTTGCTCCTCCCTCTCTATGGCTGGACTCCAGGAGTTCAGCCCAGTGCTTAGCTGTGGATCTCTGCATCTGCTTCCATCAGCTACTGGATGAAGATTCTATGATGACAATTAAGGTAGTCATGAATCTGATTACAAGGGAAGGGTATTTTAGAACTCTTTCCACTATTACTTAGATTCTTCCTTAGCTGGAGTTGTTCTTGTGGATTCAAAGGCTAGGCTCACAACCAAACTTCATTCTTTAAATAATGTTTTTTTTGTTGCAACCCTGGTTGCACATTTGTTGCAATTAAGAAAATTCTCTACAACTTTGCATTGGTCAGAGGACACAGAGCATGAGAATGTGGGGTTTTAAATGGCTCCTAGAACAATGACCTACTCAGTGGTACCCAGTACTTTAATAAGAATGTCAATTGTAACTGCAAACTAAAATGAAAGTTTGAAAATTAGTCTAACTGGACCACAAATACAAGTCACATGGATTTTAAGGAAATATTGTTTACCTGTGAGAACCCGGGAAACTTCAGAATTCTTTTGGAAAAACCTGTTGCTTTTGTTTCATTTTGTTTAAGTTAATCTTCAAAGAAGTGCCTGGAATTGTGCAGCAGCTGGTTCTTGTGAAACTGTCTTTTTCAAAAGTTTTGAGGTTATAATTTAATTATAATATTTCCTCTTCCCTTTCCTCTCTCCAAACCCTTCCATATACCCCTCCATGCTCTCTCTCCTTCCAACTCATGGCCTCTTTTTTTCACTAACTTAGTTGTTGCTGAATTTTACTACCATGTATCATTTTTCTTTTTAAAGTTATTTTCTGAGTCCCCCACTCCCAGTGTTTCATGTAGAGAATAAGAAAATTTGGCTCTACCACACATAGATACCTCTAAAATGAACATTTTCTTAGGTGAGTGCTGTGCTTTGATCTCTTTTTTAGATGTGAGTATGTTCCTGGGATTCTGTTGGAAAGGGAGAGAAGAAAGTATGCTTAGATTTTAAACATCATTGGGTGCCATCTCCCATTCTGTTTCCAGCTCTGTCAATCTAGCAAAGTTTGGGTAACTGTCTTTAGTGTGCTGTTTTTCTTTCTCAGTTTTCCAAACACTGAGTGTAGTAATGAGGTGAGGCGCATTCCCAGCACCCAGCTAGCTTAACCCCCAAAATAACCACACAGAAATTATATTAATTAAATTACTGCCTGGCCCATTATATCTAGCCTCTTCTTGGCCAATTCTCACATCTTGATCTAACCCATTTCTATTAATCTGTGTTTACCACGAGGTCGTGGCTTACGGGGAAAGATTCTGCATGTCTGACTCTGGCAACTCCATGGCAGCTCTCTCTGCCTGCTTTCTTTCTCCCAGCATTCAGTTCTCTTTTCCCCACCTATCCAAGTTTCACCCTATCAAAAGGCTAAGGCAGTTTCTTTATTCAACCAATGAAAGCAACGCAAATACAGTAGGACCGCCTATACCAACTGAGTACTAAAACAAAGGCTCCAACTACTCCCAGGTTCTATCAAGCTGTTATTAGGTCAAGGGGAAGTCGCCTTTCTTTCACAGGAAAACCACATTAGTGATTTGAAAGGTCACTAAAACCTGCTCGTGTTGTGTGTCCTTAGTGACAGTGTTTTAATTGAGAAATTGATGGGATTGTTATTGTTAGAATTCAAGGAAGCAATGTTCAATACATGGACATTTGATTTTTGAATGGAAGGCAATTTTGTTAATGTTTTCTCATTCTACAAAGAAGCCTTTGTCCTCAGGGTTCCACATAAAGTCATATTGTTATATTTGCTGTGATGGCTCAGGGTAAGAAAAGAACAAGAACACTAATACAAAGGGGACTTTTTTTTTTTCAACAGAAAGAACATTTATGTTTAGATTTCCCACTGGGTTTTGCTAGGATTCTCACCTAACTGCAATTTAAAAGTGTGTTTCCAACTAAGAATTTACTAGGACTATTTTGAAGTACACATAGCTGTAAGCATCAAAAAATTATTAGCTTTAAAAGTCTTTAAAAAATAAAGACTTAGAGTCAAAGGGGGTTAGAAAATGTCATTGGCCCCGACTTTGTACTATCTACTGTAATCCTCTATTTGCTAAAAGATTAGTAATATTTATATTTTTATCCACTGAATTACAGCATTACAGCTAACAGTTGCTTTAACATACACTTCAATACTTTCCACCAGTTTCCTCTAAGTAGAAACAGTCAAACAAAAGGAAACCATGACTACCCCTTTCCTAGAGTTATCATGTATTTTCCTGACTGACACACCCCCGAAAGGTAAAAGGACAACATATATGTATTCCAAATCTTAAAGAGTTTTTAAACATTTAGATGATATCAATTACTAAACTTAGCTCAACTGTAGCAATTGAACAAGAAATAAAGTCAGATGCCTCTGTGCTGAATAGATTTATCTTTACTGTTAGTTTTTCTTTTCTAAGCGAAGAACTCACCTATGAGCTGACTCAAGTTCTCAGAGGAGAATTGTGTGAAAAGTGGTCTTGACAATGAAGTTCCGGAGTTGCCACTCTTTGATGACCTGTCCTTGATTTCCATGTCTCTCCATTTTAAAACTTAGATCGTCACTAAAGTATTCTCAAATTTTACTTATTTGAAAGATTTATCATGCTTAGTTCAATATTAACTAGGAGTTATAGTCCTTTTGTTAGTCTCTATTCACCTCTGTTTTTCTGTGCTAAAACATAAATTAAGTTTCCCCACATTTATAGACGTTCTCTTTGTATCTCCTGGACTTGACTCAATTTTTCTCATTTAGAATATTTCTAGAATGAGACACTCAGATGTTAAGTCAGTTGACTTTTAAACATTAAGACAAAGAAACACGTTCTCTAAAGCTAAAATATTTTAAATAGCCACTTAATTAATTGAATAGTGATACCTAATTATATTCAATACATCAATGTGTTAGGCTGTGCCTTTGTAAATTGTGACCAATAACTTTAAATTTCAAAGTATTTTATGCTCAATCGATGCTTCTTAGCTATCTGAGAAGGGTCGTATCCAAAGGTCCTGAAGCAAGATGGGATTCTCCCACACTATTATTTTATCTCTTGTACCTCAAAAACACTCAGGAAGGTCAATATACCCAGAGCATTTCCTTGTTTAAGTTATCTTTAGAGTATTGAAATTGATTGAACTCAATGATAAAGTTTGGTGTGTATGTGAATTTGGATATAGAAAGAATAGGTTAGCCCAAACTTGTTTACATGGCAATAAAAGTTGTGGTTGGTTCTAGACTATCATTAAATTATTATTAAAATGCCAAGTCATGCTATGTAGGGAAGAGCCATGAATCAGAAATTTTAAAGTACCTACTGTGTGTTGTATGTCCTGAGAGTACTAGTACGCTTTGTAACTTAAGATTTTCTTTCTCTTGCTTCTTAATGAAAGGCTAATTGCATGCTTTGTGGGGGTCAAAACCACTCAGGGATTGGATAATGAACCAGACATAGCACAGCCTAGGTGAGAGAAGTCAAATCCGTGTGCTTCTTTCCCTTTAGATATAGAAGTAAGTGAATGTTATTTAGGCTCATATTTACTGAGTATTCACTGCACTAATCAATGTACTTAAATAATCATATTTAATTCTGAAGCATTCCTATGAAGAAGTAAATTAAAGAACTTGAATGGGATTGCAGTACCTAATTAACAAACAACAGATCAGTAAAGCTGGTATTCAAACACAAGCAGTTGAACCTTAGAAAAATGTCTTCTTGCATAATCCTAGGGCTGTAAGGACAGACTCTTCCAGCACGAATTCCAATTTTTCTTTTTCAGGACATATACAGTCAAAGATTCTCTGAATAAAAAATATTAAAAAACAAAACAAAAGAAAACTATACCCTGTAATGTCAATGCTTGACTTTCCTGGTGGCCAGAGTAAAAGGCGGAGGTTGAGAACTGTTGTCATGATCTAAAAACTGAATTTCCCTTCACTTCTCCCAACAGCTGACAGGCACCAGGGGCAAACTGGGAAATATAGTTACAATAAGAGACAAATACATCACAGGTGTATGTATCTTATGTTGTCTTTCCTGAATGAATTTTCACCTAAGAGGGTTTTTTTAATATATGTATGTTAAAGAAAGCAACTTGTGTTCAAGATTTTTTTTTCTCCTGTAGTTTAGTTGAGACATCAGAAGTCTTTCTTTAAAAAATTTTTTTTGGACTCATTGGGTTTTAAATAGAGTTTTCAAGCCTTTTTATTGATTATACTGATGATAATACAGATAAGTTTTCTTGCCAAACCACTATTAAATGTATCTTCCAAATGAACAATTTCTGTTTAGAATGGAGTCTTGTGTTCTCACCCAAATTTAATGCACTTGTTACCTATCTATCTATCTCTATATAGACAGATAGATTTTTGCTTTAAATAAATTAATTTTCTCTAATGAAAAAAGTTAAGATCTAAAACGTGATCGATTTTGTTTTTCAATCTTTTGAGATGTTTGAAGAAAGTGTCTTGAGAGAACAAAAGACAGATAGGACATCACCACCTCACAGTCTAGAGGTCTCAACCCAAGCTGCTCTGTGCGTGACAGGAGGCAGAGGGAACTCTGAGTAGCATACAGGTTTTTCTCTAACTGGGAGGACCCCTGGGACTCTATCCAAAGTTTCTCATGGTTAGGTCACTTTCATCTTTGGCATTTTCATGTAAATGAGGTGCTATGTCCATTGTTAACCTGTGCTGATTGTGGCATCTGGTTAAAGAACACTGCCGAAAAGCAACAGGGTATTGGGAGAATGCTGTTGCCTCATCAGTTATTCCTCCTTGTGAGATATCTTTTTAATAGTTTTTGTTTGGTTAATTTTGAAATCACGTGTTACAACCGTGGTTTTGTTTTGAATGAAACATTATGAACTAGTTTGAAAACTTGTCAGTTATTTAGGGCTTTTAGCATCAGAGGATGCTTTTCTACCTGCTTCCATGTTTACCAGTTTGGCTTCAATCCAGAAGTTCAAGTCCCTAAAGTACTTGGGTGGTTTGTTTGCCTCTTGATTAGACGGTTTCCAGAGGACACATTTATGCAGAATCGCTGGTTGATGAAGAACCAGGTCAGACAAGGGGGGATAAAATCTAGCTCAATGACTGGATAAAGCAGATGGAATATTAACAACTGATGTAAATAACACATCGGCAAGTATTCTTTGGCGATGTAAAATTGAGCCACCACTTCCCATGGTGAGGTGCTTCACTGAGTAAAGGAAATTGAAAAGTGTTGAAAGAGTTGGTTCCAGACTTTTTCAAACAAAATGCTATGAAAATATTCCTGATAGTAGCCCAGTTGATCAAGTAGGAAGATGAGCTAGGCAATAAACTATGCAAATTAGAATGACTGCTTTTTTGTTTTTTTTTTTTGTTTGTTTGTTTTTTTTTAGTTTTGTGTCCAAGTTTGACTGAAGGGAGTCTTTAATATTGGTCTATTTTATCTCATACGAGTGGATTATTAAATAAAATCTCAATTTGCTTTACTTAAAATCAGTTATCTAACATACTTCATTTCAAAAAACTTAGTGGCAGGGACTGCTCTTTTGACCCCCCGGGGGAATGTTTGATGCTGTGAGTCTCAGCATCTCCATCTGCAACATGAGCTGTTAAGTTGGCTCAGTTTTTATAGTGGATCCACTGGCTTCCATCTGTAGTATCCTTTTTCTGTGCTAACGCTCATTATAGTTAGAGGGAGGGAAAATTCATGCTTTACCTAAGAAACGGACTGAAACTCTCATTGTCAATGGATTTTTCCCTCCCTGGTGAAAGGGTTAGGATAAGTTGGATAGTAGATTAGAATCATTTCCACACCTACATGATGTGGTAAAAATTTCTGTTACAACTGGCAGTTGTTTCTGTTGTTTATTGATATGGCAGTGACTTCAGGAAATGCTTGGTACTCAGACAATACTACTGAATTATCCATATCTATGATATATTGAAAATTATTTATTTCTTTTGACTCTGTGTTCTACTGACTTTGTGTATACCAGTGATACCATTTTGTACCTTACAATGTAAACTCCTGACTGATCTTGCTACAGGGATTTATTTTTTCAAGTTCTCAAAAATGTTTCTGCCACTGTAACTGTATTTGTGGATATTAAAAAATGCTTCCTAAGGGTTAACTCATTGGAAATATTTGGTTTATGTATTGGCTAAGGAAATTTGGTTTGTCTATTGACTAAGGAGATAGGTCAACACTTCATGGAAGATATTTTTAATACCAATATGTTAAACAGTACTTGTCTATAGTTTTCAAAATTTGGTTCATGCTAGGCTGATCATGTTTTTCTACTTAAATCAAGACATTGCAGTGTGTAATATAGAAATTTTGTATGTACTATTGACTTATTGCTCAACCGCTTAGAGGTTATGTGAAAACATCTTAAATTGGAGACTTTAAGGTCAATTCTGAAATACTGTGATCAAATTCAATTGCAGTTGGGAAGTTTGTCACAATTTCCACTTTATTGAAAGTTTGTTATAAAGAAATCGTTGTTTCCAAAAAAGAATTGGCAGGTGGAAGTTTCTAACCCAAAATAATCCTGGGTTTTAGCACAATAAACTGTATTTCATCAGGGAGGATTAACTTTGCTTTTTTTCACACTTTATTTACATGTGGATATTTTTTCATGATACAGAATAAAATGTGCATTTTATGGATCTTGTTTGAATTAGTGAGTCTTTCTTGGAATTTTGAAATTGGTTACATATATGAAAAGATTCCTACGAAAAAATCCATGGGAATAAGTTTAGGGGCATGTCTCGATGCTTTGTATTGCTGTGATAAACATCATGAGAAAGCAACTTGGGGAGGAAAGGGTTTATTTCTTCTTACACTTCCAGGTGAGCACCTATCACTAAAGAAGCCAAGACAGGAACCTGGAGGCAGGAACTGAAGCAGAAGGCATGGGGAAGTGCTATTTATAGGTTTGCTCCCTTATGGTTCAGCTTGCTTTCTTAAACCTTCCAGGACCACCATTTTATTGGTAGTACCACCCACAGTAAACTGGACCCTCCAACATCAATCATTAACCTAGAAAACATCTTGCAGATTTACCTATAGGGAAATCTGATGGAAGCATTTTCTCAACTGGGTTTCCTTTTTCCCAGATGTCCTAGTTTATGTCAAGTTGACAAAAAATAACCAGCACAAGAAACCTTTTAATATTAACTTTACCAATGCCATCTTAATCTTGTGCAATATTTGTATCTGGCATGGTATAAGTAACAAAATTCTTATCATATCCAGTTATAATGCCATGATCCAGTAGTAAATTTATTTGAATAATTAGATTTCATATATTATGAACGAGAGCTAATTATCTGATCTAAGTAGACTTTGTGAGTTTTTTTTTAATTTGAAAATAAAGTTTATTTTATTTTAATGTTTCTTAAGTCTATCAATGCATTAAAAATTCTTCTAATAATATGACATTGTGGAATTATTTCAGGTCACATAATGGAACAAAATGATGATGATGCTTTACTACAAAAGGGAGCAAAATAATAGAGGAAGAGTATCACATAAGACACAATAATACATGGAGTGTCATGTAAGAGGAAGAGTACACATAAGACACAATAATACATGGAGTGCCATGTAGAGGAGGGTGTCACATATGACACAATGATTCATGGAGTGTCATGTAGTATGAAGCCGCTTGTTTGCTTTCTCAGCCACCCAGACTCCCAAAATAACCACACAGAAACTGTATTAATTAAATCACTGCTTGGCCAATTATTTAACCGTATTGCTAGCTAGCTCTTACATCTAGAATTAACCCATCTCCATTATTTTATATTTTATCACAAGGCTCGTGGCCTACTGGCAAGGTTTCAGCATGTCTGTCTCCAGCAGCAGCTCCATGGCTTCTCCTTGACTCTGCCCTCTTCCTTCCAGCATTCAGTGTAGTTTTCCCCACCTAGCTCTATTCTACCCTATCACAGGCTCAAGACATTTTCTTTATTAACCAATGGTATTCACAGCATACAGAGGGGAATCCCATATCACCTCCCCTTTTCTGTTTAAATAAAAGAAGAAAGGTTTTAACTTTAACATAGTACAATTGCATATAACAAAACAGGTACAAAGCAAGAATTATAGTTACAATATTTATATCTACTTTATCTTTTATCACAACTAAGGAAAACTATAACTATCAATTTGTCAACTCCATCAAAGACTCCAGAAGGCTATCATTTTACCTAAGTAAACAATAAGTTCATTGTAAGCAACTTCCAAAACTCTAGAATTGACAGACATCTTGCTTCCTGACAGTCACCCAAAGTTCTTCTGTAATGTTGGGGCATCCATCTTCAGCCTAGTGGCCTATAGTATCCAGCAGACTTTTTCATGAAGCAGGAAATTTCAAAGACAGTTCTGCCAATTTTGACAGTTTGTCAGTAACTTTCTTCTGGGTCCTGCAGATTGTCTGGCAGACTCTTTCATGAAGCAGGAAACCTGAAGGCTGGTCTCACCTTTAGGCAAGTTCAGCAGTCATTTCTTTGTGGGTCCTGGATGTCCAGTTCATAGAGCATAGCATCAAGAAGTCCAGGCAAGAGCAGTTTCTTGCCCAAATGACTAACCAACTCCATAAGAAATCTCTTTGATGCCCATCTTCCTCTTAAAGTAATTGGTGCTGCCAGGAGCAGATGTGTCTCATTGTCATGAAAAGTCCTAAGTTATAAAAATATTTTAAATGCCATATTCTGTAGTCTTTAAAGGTTTGAAGAATGGCTATCTAACTGAAATAAATCTCTATATATCTAGAAAATGTAACTAACATGACTACAAGCTTGACTATTATAGATGATTATCTATAACCTGAATTTCTTAATTATACTTTATATTTTTAAATGAATTGTACAAACAAAATACCTTAATCAAGAGCATATATATATATATATATTTACAATATAACAAAATTGTCCTTAAATTTATATCAATAAACCAATATCCATACCAATGCAAATCTCTATGGCATGTCCTCCTTTAAATGTAAACAAACATTTATAAACAATATTCAGGAATTTGGGCAGAGTTCTCTTCAAACTACTTCCTGCTGTTTATTGAGCAAAGTAATTTTTGAGGGGTGTCCAAGGGAACCTTGGTCAATCAAACCACATTAGTCTGGAAGGATTCCACAGGTTCCAATTCTCTGTGGAAACAAAAGCAGAACCTTTTTCAAAAGCAACATATCCTTAGATCCATATTTTGGAGTCAAGACACCTTTAAGATATATATGTTGGTTTAGTTTAGCAGCCTGTACAGTAAAATGTCTCTCTGTACTTAGTTCTTTCACAGTCAAAAATTCAAAGAAAACATAATAGTATATATAATCCAGACTCTCTGTGAATATTCCATTTTTATGTGGCTTATTTATTTTTACTCTATTACTTTTTAATATTTATTATCTTTACTTTTTAAATCTATGACTGTCTATACTCTGTCTCTTTAAAGACTTTGTTTAATTTTTTGTAAACTGTCTACGTAACTTTTTGTACTCTTTTTTTTCTCTCTCCCAAGCCTATGTACATTTTTAAAACACACTGTGACCCATTTAGAGGTCTCTTCCATCTGGATTTGTCTTTATTGCATATCTGTTATCCTTTTCTAACCAGAAGTGCTTCTTAAAATGCTAAGCCCTTCTTATGAACTTAAGCAGCACCATTGCTAGGGAAAATATGGCACTGCCTGATTGCCCCACCCAATCAAGCATGGCAGAGCTGTTCACTGCCTCTGAGAGCCATTCTCACAGCCCCATTTTTAGGCACACAGCCAGTCTGTGTTGCCATTAAGCAAGTTGTAGCACTCTGTTCACAAACCCCATTTAAATGCTCCATAGTGGACCTCCAGAAAGAGTCAAGAGTTCATTCTGGCAGCATGGCTTAGAAAGCCAGCATTTCAAAACCATGGCTTTTATTTCTGTTACCGCTGAATCAGTAAAACCTCACTTAAAGGAACTGCAGCATGCTGCCAGCAAGCAAAGCTCATTCAGGAAAATAAATGTGACTAAACTTTGTTTTTTAGTGTCTAGAATTCCTTTCAAGCCCTCTAAGGTTTTATGTGGATTTAGTTGGCCACATTGGCACACCAATTTGTAGTAAGAAGCAGCTTGTTTGTTTTCCTGGCTGCTCAGACTCCAGAAATAACCACACAGAAACTATATTAATTAAATCACTGCATGGCCAATTACTTAAGCATATTGCTAGCTAGCTCTTACATCTAGAATTAACCCATCTCCATTATTTTATATTTTACTACAAGGATCATGGCCTATTGGCAAGGTTTCATCATCTCTGTCTCTGACAGTGGCTCCATGGCTTCCCTTGACTCTTCCTTCTTCCTCCTAGTATTCAGCTTAGTTTTCCCTGCCTAGCTCTATTCTACCCTATCATGGGCTCAAGACAGTTTCTTTGTTAACCATTGGTATTCACAGCATACAGAGGGGAATCACACATCAGGGTCATGTAAGAGGAAGAGTGTCACAGGACACAAAAATACATAGAATGTCATGTGAGAAGAGTGTCACATATGATACAATAATACATGGAGTGTCATGTAGGAACTCTTTACTGTTTCTTAGTATCAATAATTTTTAATATGGTGTTTGGAATTACCTTCTTAGTTTATACAGCAGCACACTGAAAGGAGAGCTAGTGAAGGGCTGCCTCTGCAGTGGAAGCAGGAAGATATGGGTGGTACACCCTGAGTTAAATCCCAGTAATTCAAGACCCAAGGCTGTGATGATCACGCATACCACATCCTCGAGGAAGAGGATGTGGAACACACTACACAAATGAGTAATCAGTGATCCCTCTACCTTTGTTGTTATTTCCTTACGAAATGCCCCAAGAATAGTATTGAAACAACCCCTGACGACTTACAACTATACAGAGCTCAACCCTTAGAGAAGCTGCTTCTTGCAGTAGATGGACATTGACACAGAGACCCACAACTGGTTAGTATGCAGAGAGTAGGAGACTATGGAATGCTCAGCCGTAAATGGGAGGTCTATCTTACATCCCTACCCTCAAGGTTCAAGGAGATCTTTGTGGAAGAAGAGGAAGACAGATTGTAAGAGACCAAAGGTAGTATAAGACTTCAAGGAAATAGTGTTTTCCAGACACAACAGGGCAGCTACATGTAGGGACTCTCAGCAAGTGTGATAGCATGACCTGTGCAAGCTCAAGCCAGACAAAACCCCAGCATGGAGGAGCCCCTACCTGAAGAGTTATTGACAAGTGATTACTGCCGGGAGAGGGAAGTCTGCTTTCTTTAAGTTTCCACATTGTCTGTCTTTACATGCTAGCCCCAAATTTTACCAAGTAGACAAAAGGTGGAAGGCAGTGACTCAGAGCAGGTGTTCTCTCCCCCCTGCATACATATGCTTGTGCCCTCCTCCTTCCTGTAGTTTTCATTGTGCTACCAGCAGGCCAAGAAGAAGAGGCTCTCTGTAAGTAACCTAAAGTTTGAGGTAGCTTTCAGAGCCCCCTGCCTAGCTTGAGGGGAAAAAAGGTAGAGTGAGGGAACATGTTCAACAATTACAGTCACCAGGAAATCCCCAACAAACTGAAGGCCCAGGTGGTGGGGGTTGGGAGATGCTGGCTTTTAGGGACATCAGTTGAAAATAAGAAACTTCAGCACTGGTGGACATGTTAGAGGTCTCTTTTTTGTTTGCTGGAGTGTCCATCTCTTTGAGTAGCCTAAAGTAGGTTGGGGATAGATCAAATGAGAAAATGGCGTGAAAGTGTCTTAAAGGATAGAGTGGGCTACATGGAGCTTCCATTGATTTTCTTAGCAGGCTAGAATAGATTTCAGGCTTACTGAGAAGGAGCCATAAATATTAATAACCTGCATGGACACTTAGCCATGAGTAAAGCTCCAAGTTCTCTCCCTCTATGCATGGAGAAAACTGGACAAGTTCAAAGTTTGCTTGGACACAATCAATAGCCTCCACCCATAGTGCACATGTGCGCGCGCGTGCGCACACACACACACACACACACACACACACACACACACACACACCATTCCCTTTTATACTTCAGGGAATGCATTAAAGTGTATTAACATATCAGCTACATAAAAAATAACCCTGATTTTATTCAATTTAATAGAAAATTTCCAGAGAGTGGCACTATTTTCACTCCCAGTATTGCAATAGACTGAAATTGTCAGAAAAGTTTTCACACTCAGATCTCTAATGCTGGATAAAGCTTTTGCTCTTTATTTATTTATTGTTTTCATACTCCAAATGATTTTCAGATCTATTTCTGAAACTTAGCTATTGTATCAGCGACTATAGAAATAAAATACAATTAAATACATCCTAAAATTACTTGGGGGAAGGTCTCTGGGATTTTAGGGCACCTTCAGAAAACAATCTGATTATAGAACTTAAGGGTGCAGCAGTTTTTGGAAGTTCCTGAGGCAGAAAAAGATGCTCAGGTAGACCCCAGCACGTGGTCTGCCCTGTTTACAAACAGGGAGCATTTCAGTCCCCAGTATCACCTTCTTCATTTCCTTCTTCATGGTATCTGTGTGGAGATACCACACAGAAGCACCAAACTCAGAACTAGGCTCTCAGATGATGTAGACATGAACTTAAAAGAAAGAACTATGTTTTTCTTCTTTTCCAGTTGTCTGCAGTGTTTAAAAGTTTTTAATTCCAGTTGCTGAAATTAAAAGTTTTGAAGGAAGACTTTAATTTGCAAAGCATTAGTACCACTCAGTCCCTTGGGGAAGGAGTCGACTGTTTGTTCTTCTCTTTGTATTCAAGATGAATGAACTATCATAAATCACAACTGTCTACAAACATGCATCAAGATGCCTTTCGTGCTGTGCGCTGCCTTAATAACTTTGTACCACATAGGAACAAAAAAATAAGTATAGGCTCTCTTGTTCCTGATATACATGTTCCACTCTGCCTCACCCCTGAGGGGAAAACACCCCACCAGTTCTTCTATTAACAGGTTGTTAATGTTATCTATAAGCATATTCAAGCCTATCACATTATTCCTTGAAACCCAAGACTCTCTCCATCTTTTTGTTGCTACAAAGCCAGCCTCCCAAATGCCTTGATTCTGTCCTCAGAGCAACCCTATTGCAGGCCTCCTTGCTGAGTGTCCTCCATTCTCCAGGCTGTGAGTTATGCATGACCAAAAGACTGCTGTTGACTTAATCTGTCCAGCATTTTATTTGAGGTTTGGTTATTTGCCATACCCTCATCAATGGTGTGACTAGCAAGCTAGTAGAGCACAATGTTAATTCACTTTTTTCAAGAGATTGTAATATATAGCAGTCAATAATGTACCAAATACATGCCTTTTCACTTTTTTTACTGCACAATTACTTTGGTACACATACACATACTCATACGCACACACACAAAGTGCATAAATATATGCAGTGCATATATATACACATGCATTATACATACAAACATATACAACACATATAAATATGCACATGTGTACATACACATGCATGCATGCACGTGCACACAGACACACACACACACACACACACACACACACACACACACACACACTCACATTAAGACCTGACATCAAGTAAAGTAATACATTTTGGGTATAAAGTTTAGATTCTGTTTTGGGGTATGTTTTTTTTTAATTTCAAAATCAAGGCTATTTGTTCAGCTCTCTTGAGAATCAGTCGCATAGTGAGACCTAGGTTCTTATCCAGTTGACATTGCCACCATTCGTTGTACTTGGTGCTGGAGTTTGATTTTTCCTTCTTACAAATGTTTCCTCTAAGATTTTCACTTTGAACATCCTGTGTATCATTAGGTATAAAGTTACCCGAGCAACCCAACAGTGAAAAACATGGTAATTCTTCAAACTCTACACATTCTTTTGATTATTTCAAAGATTTTGAGTTCGTCATCAATACTCATGTGTTTTCTTTTCCTCCTTAGAGATATTTTTCATTTTCTTGAAGCATATTTTGGTGACAGTGGGGGCTGGAGTGTTACTGGCATCTGTTGGGAGTCACTGAGTATCCTGCAGTATGTGGGACGGCCTTAATCCCCAGGAATATCCAGTGCTATGTGTCTAAAGGACTGAGGCTGAGAACCTTAATTTAGACCACATGTAGGCTACTTTCCCTAGTCAAATGATACAAAGTGTGTGATGAGTGATCTGCCCTTAATAGAGTCAGTGGCTGGCTTATTCTGAAGACAGTCCCTGAGAATGTTTCTAGAAAAAGTACCAAGAATTATCAATAGCAGCTGGTGCATCAGCACAGCAGAGTCAAAGTGTCCATCATTTTCAGCTTGTGGCTAAATGTACACACCCCACAGTCATGGTCTTTTCCCACCTGTCTGAGCAGAGCACACCAGCAGTCAGTTATGATGAAGCAATAGCCCTCACTGCAATGTTATAGCCTCTGGCTCAGTAAGAGCCCTTACAGAATAATTTTATACTTGCATTTAATAATAGAGTTCCCATTGTTTCACTGATTTCTTTTGTGTGGTAAAAAATGGAAGAGTGAACTTTTACTTTGGGAGAATAAATTTTTTCAGCCATAAAATGACTCTTAACTATTCCTCACATTGTAAATGATAGCTCCCAATCCATTATAGCTGAAACTGCGAGGGATCCAAGAAATGTCAGCAAAATTGCCTTCAGTAGATGCAGTATAATTATTTTCGACGTGGGATTCCGTAGTTGAATTGTGCCAACAGCCTGCCCTTCCTGTTCCTGTGTCACTCCTTACTTGTACACAGCTTGGAGTGACGAGTTAAAAGCCACTAGGAAGAGGATGTGCACAACAGGCAGGAATGGGTGTGCGCCTGTTCAGGTCAGTGCAAAACATCATGCATAATCCTGCATGTTTGTTTCTTTCTATCTCTGCCTGCCTGAAAGTGATGGCCAATACATAGCTACATATGTGTGTATCTCACATCACTGAAGACTACACAACAATGCATGTGGTAGCTAATAAGCCCCACTGAAGCATTCCCACTCTCATTTCTTCACGAAGAGGGTGACTCCAGGAATCTGCCTCCCCTAGTCCTGACAGGGATGGGCGGTTTGTTTACAAATCAGTTTGCAGCATCAAAGCCAGGTGCACATATCTACTGGAGATACTTGCATTGCAAAGGCTTTATTACCTTTAAACATTTCACTGTCAAGAAATGGCTTTTAAATAGCATGAATATCTCACTATAAGTACAAAATTCTATTATTTTCAGTGTAGTGAAAATATATCATGTACAGCCATCATGATTCTATTTTCAGTTAAGCCAAAATGAGTTTTTATATCAACCTGT
The DNA here is from genome assembly GCA_004026605.1 of Ondatra zibethicus. Lineage (NCBI taxonomy): Eukaryota > Metazoa > Chordata > Mammalia > Rodentia > Cricetidae > Ondatra > Ondatra zibethicus. Next base: position 34,100 of record PVIU01010798.1, on the reverse strand, counting down.
TGTCAATCTTCATGTTCATGCACGGAGATATTGTTGATCTGCTTTCTGTTTCTACAGATCTGAGCTTATTAAAAATTTTACTTAAACATGCTAATACAGTGGACATGGTGGCCCATGCTTTAATCCCAGTCCCAGCACTCAGAAGGCAGAGTCAGGAGGATCTCTGTGACCTCTACATAGTGAGTTCCCGGTCATCAGGGACAGCATAATAAGACCCTGTCTGAATAAAATAAGAATGATATAACCAAAACATAAGCATTTATATCTCACCTTTTACTTAAAATATTTTAGAGGTTAATTAATGTTGGATGCACACATAGATCTTGCTTTTACCACTGTGTAACATTCTAATACAAAGCAATACTTCATTTTCTTCACTGATTAATGCACATTGTTATTGGGTCCAGGTTTTGTTTAGGGGGTAATGCATAATGCTTTTCTGAACATTTGTGTAGATGTACATTTTCATTTGCCCTAGCTAGATATGTAGGATTGGAACCACTGTATGGTAGTATGCCTTTGGCAGTGTGGGAGGGCTTTGTTACAAGAATACTGAATTGGTTTCTAAGTTATTGTGCATTTCATGTTAGCACTGGCAACGTGCAATGGATCAAGTTTACCCACATTTTTGTAAACACCTAATATTACCAGTATTTTTTATTGTTATACATTCTAGTAAGTCTATAATAGTATCTTGTTGTTTAAGTGGTGTGTTTCCCTAATGGCTTAGGAATATTTAATGCCCCTTCCTGTCTCTTTCTTTGGGAAACTTTGTACTGGAATACAACTCATTAAAAAGATAGTAAACCTCTATCCCATCTTGCCTCCACATATTTTTTAGCCCTGTATTGACAACCAATTGATTTATGAGCTATGCAAGTATGACCTTTTTATACATTTTAGAAAGTTTTGGAGAAAGAATTCAATTGAAATATCATTTTGGGAAGTGCTCCCTTGAAAAGGCTAAGCTCTTTGGTGTTTAACATGACAGGCTTTCCTAGGATCTCATTTCAGCTACTCACGAAATATGGCTGCCTGGTGTTGAAAATACTGGCAGTTCCAGAGATTTTCACCTCAGAGACTTCATTAGTCAGAAAAGGAAAAGAAATACGGGGCAGCCGTACTTGAATGAATACTAAGTTAAATCCCAAGAAGCTTCAAATTTAGGCCTCCTTTTGAACAAGACTTACTTTGATGAGTGTTTATCTGTGTATATGTTGTGCACCACACGTGTGCCTGGTGCCTGTATGGTGCCTGTAGAAGCCATAGAGAGCATTGTACTTTTCTGAAACTGTCGTTACAAATGGTTGTGTGTTCCCACCGGATGCTGAGAACCAAACCCTGGTCCTCTGCAAGAGCAATCAATGCCCTTAATTGCTGAGCCATCTCTCCAACCCCAGATATGAGCATCTTAAAATCAAAGATGAACATCCAGAAAAGACCCATTCCTTGCAACTTAAGAGGTCAGTGCTGGGACCTCAGTGGCTTTTCAGTCCTTCTGTCAGCTCCTCTGTTCTTTGGAAAAGTTACATTCTCCAGCAGGCTGTGCTTCCTCCTGTCGATTTTTTTTGAAAGTCAAACTAAAATAAAAAGATCCTCTGCTTTGCTAAGACATGGCTGTGTTACAACATTCTCTACAGAGAAATTGTGGCTTAACTATCAGGCTTGACACATATTTCACTTTTAATCAGTGTTTGTTGGTCTGCATCATGAAGTTTTACAAAGTTTGGAAGAAAATATCACTATCTTGTGATATCTTGGCAGGAGATCACCTCTCAGGAGTAGCTTGTAGGAAGGAACTTGAATTATTTTGAAGAGAGTCGACTTCTTCACATTTAGGCAGATTTGCTGTTACTTCAGTCTAAGGCTGTGGGTTTCTTTGTTTCTACAACAGCTTGAGCAACAGCAACTATTAGGAAGGAGAAGCCAGAGAAGTCCTTCAGCCTGGGGCCCCAGATGATACTGCTTCTAAATATATCCGTTCTGAGCTTGTGAACTGTATACCGCATTCTCTCAAATTGGTGAAAAGAAATCTCATTCCCATTTGGCTGATTCTGCAACCTGACTGTGAGTAGGCGGAGATAATGTCTCCTGGATACTTGTTTGTTCTAGCACCTGCCCGTGAGACCTGCTTCTGAAATATACTCAGCAAGTATTTGTGAATAAAAGATGTTCAATATTATCTTAACATTTAAAGCGTCAACACTGTAAAGAATTGATTGAATATCTTAGTATTCAACTGGTTCACTACTAGAGCCACTGTCTTCCCCTCAATATTTTTAGGTATTTAATATTTTTTATTTCTGCTTTTTGTTTCAATGTGCTTAACGTGAAGAAAAAAGCATTTTATGTGATAATTTTACATGGTGATAACATTGTACAAGATGCAAACTATTGAATGTGTAAATGTATGATCTTTAATCTCCTATAGTTCCTGAAATGTCTTATTTTATTAACATGCATTATTAGATTTTTTTCTATAGAACAACTATGGTTTGAAAGAAGAGTCACAGAAGCAAACTTTAAAAAGTAAATAAAAGTGCTTTTTCCTTCAGAGTAGTTAGGCTTCAGAATAGGAAGCTAAGTGTATACAAATGCTGTGATGGCTTAGAACACATGTAACTAGTGGAATATATATACAGAAAGCATTGATTACAGAAAGAAACATTCTCAAATTTCCAAGTGGAAAGATTGAGAGTCACCAGTATTTTGCATTCTGATGCTTTGCAGATTTATAGTCTCAGTTTAGAATTCAGAGAGTAAAGTCTTAAGGAGGTAACATGGTAGAAAGCCTTTTGTTGTGAGGTGGTGGACTTTGAATGTATGTATGACTGCATATATATACATATGTATGTTTTATTATTTAAAATGATGCTTTTTACCCTTTTACTTTTTATTTTCCCCTCTTTGTTAACAGACAGACTGTTTTACAAGTTATCCTTGTGCAGCATTAGCAAATCTTTCCTTACAGTGATGAAGGATGTTTAAGGACATCAAGGACGAATAAAATGTATATATGTTTACTTGTAAAGTTTGGTGGATATTAGTAACTCTCTTTTTCCTTTATTGTAAATGAGAGCTGAGTAGGAAAACTCAAATAATTATTAATTATAGTATATTTATTGAAGAGCTACGTAGGAAAGAGATTATGCTAGCTGTTAAAACATTCAAGCAAACAATAGACAAACTGGAAAAATGGGTTTGTTGTGGGTAGTTGCAGCATCTTTCTGTTAAATCATCATGAATACTTCCTTCATATGGAAACTTGCATCATTTCTGAGGGGATTTTGTTGTCATGACAACAAGTTTTGCAGCAGCATTTTCAGCTTCCACAGTTAGAATAGTGAAAAAGGAATTTGATACAATGAGTGAGGTGGGCTTAGTTATTGTATTGGGCTAAGGTCTGCCTGTTTTATTATAGTCATATGCATAAAAATTAAATAATCAGCACATCTTCTCTTTGCAAAAATAACGATTTTACTTCCCAGGAAAATGAATAAGAAACACTTAAATCTTTACTCAGTTTCGTTACTGTTAGGTTGAAAGGGAATTGATGAAAAAGCCACAATGACATTATGAGACTTTAAAATCATATCCCTTTGCTTAGGAAAGAATTTTGATGAATACTATTGAACCAAATATAGTTGAAAGTATAGGATGAATATGAAAAAATTGTTAAGGATATGATGATGACTTGCACTGGGCATACTCTTTATATCTTACTTGATGTTATTGAAAACATCATTAGTGTAAAAAAAAAAAGCAAAAACAACAACAAATTTCCAAAAAACAAAAAAGCAGAACTATCCTATTTCCCTTCACAAAGAACTTCAAGGAAAATGAAAATTCTTCTTTGTGTGTTGATTTCTATTTCTGGTGACTTATAATATTTTGCAATTACACTTTATAGATAATAATCTTCACAATAATCAGCATATAAATTTATATTCAGAATAGTCATAGTTTTATTCCTGAGTAGAGTGATAATTATTTGCTATTTTTAAAGAATTCAATATCCAAGCTCCTTAAAGATTTAGCCACCACCACCACCACCAACAACATCAAAAAGATTTAAGAAACATTGTTTGAACCTATAGTGTATATTTATCATAGTATTTAGCTAGACCCCAATTTTGGCGATTTCTTCTCTTTGACGCCAAGATTGAAGATACCATTCTATTTTTACTAAGAAGAATCACATTCTAAAATGATTCATTTGATGTAGAATATTGGGAGATAGCACATTACAGACACTAAGAACATTCATTTTGGGGCTAAGAACCCCTGGATTGTATCCTACCTTCTACTGTTTGTAGGATGTAACTATAGGTATTTTCTCCACCTATGTAACTACACAGGAAGTTGGGGGGACTCCTGATCCTTTCAGGTTTCTAAGGTACTATTCCAAGTTGTCATCACAAAGATGCTCTGAAATTCCCACCTACATTGTTTGCAGATGTGGAAGGAAACAACGAGAAAAAGAAGCTTGGCAGTATGACCTAGACCTGCAAATCCCAGCAATGTGGAGGCAGAGGCTGAATGTTCCCTGTGAGTTTGAGACAAGCAATGTCCACACAGGAAATGTCTGGGAAAAAAATAATTGAACAAGAGAAATGATGTTCCTTATATTTTAACAAGATTTCATGGAAGTGCTATCCAATATTTCTGCTCATAATTTATTAACGAAGACTTAGCTATGCTGCACCAGGAAGAGGTAAGGATGACTGTGAACATACTGAGCTTTCTCAAGGTAGGTAATGAGGCTGCCCAAGTAATGTGCTACTGTTGCTTAAGTAGGAATAGCAGAATAGAGTTGAGAGTTGGCTTACAGCTTCCAACACAGATTCTTGAAGAATGTGGATAATGATGTCTTACACTTAATATTTCAAAGTAGCTTGTGAAAGAAGCAAATGTATCAATAGGAAAGAACTTGATAAAAGTGATACTATCACTTTGTGTATACAGTCTTGCTGAATAAATACATTCATACAGAAGTGCTAATGAAAAGTAACTCTTTACTACATTAACTCTCAGTTGTAAGACAATTTTTGACACTATGCTCCCTTAAAGTTATCACAGAACCTAAAAATATTTAAGAACCTATTACTAGTAAAGTACTAAGCTCGAGTTTGCTAGAGCTAAAGAATGAATGATATACTCCCCCACATTTATTGCAAGGGAATAAAATATGTTCCCACTGTTTACAGTACAACAAAAGTTTTATTTCAGTTGTATTAGGCAGGGTTTTCTAGAGAAACAGAACTGATAGGATGTGTGTGGAATGTGTGTGTGTGTGTGTGTGTGTGTGTGTGCGCGCGCGTGTGTGTGCATTTTCTTAGAATGACTTAACAGATTGCGGTCCTGCTAGGTCAAAAATTTACAAATGGGAGTTTCAAGATTACAGTAGTTTTTCATTCCATGAGGCTAGATGTCTCAGCTGATCTTCAGTATACACCAGAATCCCAAATAAGTGGACTCCAATGCCATGGAAGGAATGGAATTGCTAGGAAGAGCAAGCAGGCAAAGAGAACAAACTTCCTTCTTCCATGTCCTTTATATAGACTTCCAGCAGAAGTTATGGCCAGGATTAAAGGTGGATCTTCCCACTTCAAAAGATCAATGTTAAAAGTGGGTCTTCTGATGTTGTAAGAAGGCTACTTGGCCATTTGTTTGTTTCTTGGCCACCCAAACTCCTGAAATATCCACACAAAAACTGTATTAATTAAATCATTGCTTGGCCCCATTAGCTCTAGTTTCTTATTGGCTAACTCTTACATATTAATTTAACCCATTTCAAGTAATCTATGTATTGCCACGAGGCTGTGGCTTACCAGGTAAAGTTCCAGCATCTGTCTCATGACTTTTCTCTCTACCTTCTACCCGCATTCAGTTTAGCTTTCCTTGCCTAGCTCTGTTCTGCCCTGCTCTGCTACAGGCATTTCTATATTGACCAATGGTATTCACAGCATACAGAAGGAAATTCCACATCACCTTCCCTTTTCTGTTTAAATGAAAAGAAAGGTTTTAACTTTAACATAGTAAAATTACATATAACAAAGCAGGTGTCAAGCAAGAATTATAGTTATAATATTTATATCTACTTTATCTTTTATCATAACTATAACTGTCTATTATTCAATTACATCAAAGACTCTAGAAGGATATAATATTACCTAAGTAAACAGGAAGTGCATTGTAAGCAACTTCCAAAACTCTAGAATTGAAAGAGACATCTCACTGCCTGGACAGTCACCCAAAGTTCTTCTGTAATTTTGGAACATCCAATCTTCAGCCCACAGGCCCATAGTACCTGGCAGACTTCTCCATGAAGCAGGAAATTTGAAGATCTGGTTTGCCTTGTAATGGCAATTTGTCAGTCACTTTCTTTTGTGTCCTGCAGAATGTCTGGCAGACTCTTTCATGAAGCACGAACCCCGAAGGACCATCTCACTTTTAGATAAGTTCAGCAGTTATTTCTCTGTGGGTCCTGCATGTCCAGTTAGTTCATACAGCATAGCATCAAGAAGTCCAGGCAAGAGCAGTTTCTTGCCCAAATGTCTAGCAAACTCCATAAGGAGCCTCTTTGATGCTCATCTTCCTCTTGAAGTAATTGGTACTGCCAGGAGCAGATGTATCTCATGTCATGAAAAGTCCTAAGTTTTTAAAACATCTTAAATGCCATATTCTGAAGGTCTTTGAAAGATTTGAAGACTCCCTATCCATATGAAATACATCTCTGTACATCTAGAAAATCTAACTAACTTGACTACAAGTTTGACTATTATAGATGATTATCTATTAACCTATATTTTTAAATTATGCATTACATTTTTAAATGAGCTGCACAAATACAATACTATAATCAAGAACATAAATATACATATAACAAAATTAACCTTAAAGTTGTATTAATAAATAATAATATTTATTTTATTATCTTTACTTACTCCTTTAATCTATGACTGTCTATACTCTGTCTCTTTAAAGACTTTACCTTTTTAAAAATCATTTGCTTATTTTTTATAACTGTTTATATTCTTTTTCTTTTCTCTCCCAAGCCTATGTACTACGTACATTTATCCAACACTGTGGTCCATTTAGAGGTTTTTTTTTTTTTAAATCTGAATCTATCTTTATTGTGTATCTGTAATTATTTTCTGACCAGAAATACTTTTTAAAATGCTAAGCTGCAGCCGGACTAGTATTAAGGTTGCTTTGCCTTTTGGCTCCGCCTAGTCCAGCATGGTGGGTGGAGGTCTTTTTAGTGCAAGCCATGCTCACAACCTCATTTTTAGGCACACAGTGGGTCTATGTTGCCTTTAACCAAGTTGTAGCACTCTGCTTACAAACCCAATTTAAATTCTCTGTAGTCGGACCTCTCGAAAGAGTCAGAGCCATTTGTGCTGGGGAACCAGGAAGCTGCCATTTATAAAGAAGCCATGCAGTTTTTATTGCACCTCTCTTAAAGTAGCCTGCCCTTGCTTGTGGTGAGCCCATCTAGAGAAAAAAGTTGTGGCTACCAAAAGCCGTGCTTAACTCTGTTCTTTTGTGTCTAGAATTCCTTTTTAAGCTTTCTCAGGTTTTTATGTGGATATAGTCAACCTCGTTAGAGCGCCAATTTGTTGTAAAAAGGCTGCTTGGCCATTTTTTGCTTCCCAGACACCCAGACTCCCAAAATAACCACACAAAACTATATTAATTAAATCATTGCTTGTCCCATTAGCTCTAGCTTCTTACTGGCTAACTCTTACATCTTAATTTAACCCATTTCTAGTAATCTGTGTATTTCCTCGAGGCTGCGATTTACCAGGTAAATGTCCAGCGTCTGTCTCTGGTGGGACTACATGGCTTCTTTCTCTCTGCTTTCTTTCTCCCTGAATTCAGTTTAGTATTCCCCACCTAGCTCTCTTCTGCCTTGCTCTGCTATAGGCTCAAAGCAGTTTCTTTATTAACCAATGGTATTTACTGCATATAGAGGGGAATCCCACAACATTCTGATTTCAAATTATTTAATTAAGAAAAGAAATCTCACAGGTGTATCCAGCCACTGGGTTTTTTTTTTTTTTTAGTTACAGCTGTAGTCAGTTTAGTGTCTGTAGTAGTCAGAATAGCCATCATGTCAGTGTATGAGTTGTGTAACATGAAGGGCCTGGTTGGTTTCTGTCCTCCCACCAGGTCCCATAGTCATTAGGTCCCAATGAAAATCATGCAGAGGGTCTACATTAGGTTATAAACTGACTGGCCCATTAGCTCAGGCCTCCCATTAGCCCTTGTAGCTTATATTAACCCATTATCCCTATCTATGTTAGCCACATGGCTCAGTACCTTTCTCAGCGGGGCAGGTCACATCCTGCTTCTTCGGTGGTCCAGGCAGGAGTTGGGGAGCTTCCTGCTTCCCAGAATTCTCCTATTCTCCTTGCTCTGCCTCTACTTCCTGTCTGGTTGTCCCACCTATACATCCTGGCTAATGGCCAATCAGCGTTTATTTAAATCATGATTGACAGACTACAGACAATTCTCCCGCACTAGAGTTGAAGTAGATATAATGCTAAATTAAGGTAATGAAATAGTATGCAATGACCCTAATATGAACATAAAGATGGGTGTGGATCAAGACTTGAATGAGAAGCTGTTTTGAGTTAAAGGTCTTACTGACTTAAACAATAGTACTGGTAATAAATAAAGCCAGGAGAGAAGTCATTTTAAGATCTACAAGTGTAATTCTCTGAGAGGTGTTGGAAGTGATAATCCAAAACAAATTTACATGTGTTTATAGAGCCAAATTCTGGATTCAGATATTAGCTATGAGCTGAAGGTGCCACTCTAGAGAGGTTAGTTAGTTTCACTGTTTCCACTTCATGGTGTAGTGTTGGAGTCCATGGATAAGGATCCATTCCAACTTGACCAAAGGTCAGGGAGTTCAGGCCTATTCTTGCTCCTTTGAGGTTGTGACAGGAGGTTTGCCAGGGAGTGGCTCCCTACAGGATGCTTGACCTAAGGCGTGGTGGTTGCATGTCCTGCCTAAACATCAAAATATTTAACTCAGGTTTTAGTTACTTGATGTTTCAGGTATTGAGGAGGTATTTGCTCTGTCTGTTCCTTGTATCATGTAAATAAGTCTTTTACCTTCTTTCCCCTTTTTGGATTGGGGTATATAAACATATGGAAAAATTCAGAGTTCACTGAGTTGCCCTCCTGACTCTATTCTGTGTCTCTGCCTGTTTCTTTTGTATCTCTCTTCTGCCTCCCTAATGTTTCTAATACATATGCCCCTGCTCTGGAATGTGTGAACCCCTTGAGGTTGGACCCTGACAGGTGTTGCCCCAATGTGGGACCCTGACAGTGCAGCACCTGCTCAGTAACTTTCTGTGAAATCACTTAATAACAACTGATAGCTGAAATCAATTGCTAGTAATTGTTATAATGATCATTATTGCCTGACACTCATTCTCATAGCTATTGTAGGGATCAGGAGAAAAATGAGGGTCTGGCCCAGAGGGGCAGTTGGAGGAAGCACAGACAAGATCATAAAATGGCTTGTAATCTACTACCCATTTGAAGACAGTAGCTTTGTGTGTAGAATTATACCTCCTCAGAGGAAAACAGAATATGACAACAGCTGGAAAGCAAAATAAGCGAGAAACATATTCAGGGAAGAAATAGTGGCAGAATTCAGGCAACAGAGAATTCCCTTCTAGCTAAGGAGACTTCTAGGATGTAAATGCATTTATTCCTTTTGCTCAAAATAATTTAAAAGATCTGTACCAAAGAAGGAAATGAATAATACAAGTATGTTAAACAGCAGAGAGGAGACATGTATGAGATTGATTTATTTGGTTTTATGTGTTACAGAATGTGAAACTATTGTTAAAATGAAGAGAGGATAGCTGAGGTGGAAGAAATGAAAAGGAAGGAGGGACTTTATATGGGTAGATAGGGGCATTAGTCTAATAAAAGAAAGAATAAAGAAAAGAGAAAAGCATTCATACAGAAGTACATTTTAGAATGCTATTCTTTGTAATAAAGGAATCAATGTTCCTTAGAGAAAAAGTACAGGGAACTATGAACTATTCATTTAAAACAGCTCATAATCCTGCCAAAGAGAAGGGTTAAAATTTTAATATATACCTTAGTAGCTTGATCTCAAGCTTTGGACTCCACTTTTATATCATACACGTTCCATTTGAAAGAGTTTTTTTTTTCTGTGAAAACACTCTTCCATGTTATAGAGTCCTGATGGAAAATGGAATTAATTAGCATTTTAGGCATTATATTTATTTATATGGCTTTACTGCGCTATTAGTGCTTCAGTGACCATCTTTATACATTAAACCTGCAACTTGGATAAAGCTCCTTATAATGTATTCTTATGAATAAAATAACATAGTCAAAGAATACAAGGCCATTGGTCTCACTCCATCTAACTAGTTGTTTTCCTGAAGGTTGGTACAAATTTTACTTCTCACAGTCTTTTCCCATGACAGCACAATAGGAGGATCAGTTTTTGATATGGGATGTCCTTCTGTATATGTGATGCTATTATTGGTTAGTGAATAAAGCTGTTTTTGCCAATGGCTTAGCAGAGTAAAGTCAGGAGGGAAATCCAAACAGAGGGAGTAGGAAGAGTCAAGGAGATACCATGTAGCTGCCAAAGGAGAAAGATGCTGCTTCAGGAACCTTGCTGGTAAGTCACGGCCTTGTGGTGATACACAGATTAATAGAATGGGTTAATTTAAGATGTAAGTGCTAGCTAAAAATATGCATGAACCATTGGCCAACAGTGTTGGAATTAACAAAGTTTCTGTGTGATTATTCTGGTATGGGTGGCCGGAAACAAACAAGCAGCCTCTGTTTACAGGTTTTCAAGTGAAGAGGAGGTAAAGAGGGGGCCAGTTTGAGAAAGAATGCACTACATTAGAGGAAAGTTTGTTTGAAAAACCAAATGACCCAGAGAGTGACCAGCACCCTCGTGGAGACAGTAACAGCTGGGGATCTTGTTATGAGCCTCTTCTGTAGTGTGAGTTTCCTTCAAGGTGCCAGGAAAACATCTGGGGAGAGAATGGGAAGTAACATGGTTCACACAGATTTCTTGTTTCCAGGCAGGGATTCATTTACTGTATTGAATGTTGATGAAAGGTATCTGGGAAGTTTACATTGGAAAGCCTATGTAATCTTTGTATGTGTTTGAATGGATGATCGCTGCTAAATCTTTATAACAAAAAGGTAGAAGACAATCTACAGTGTTCTGTTTCCACAGTTATGTTTTATTAATGAAAAAATTGAGCCTTTGTGTAAGCAAAGCTGGTATAAAAATGAAGGATTTCTCACTTTCTTGAATGCTTGAGTCAGTTAGTGTCTGGATATTTCAAATATGGTTCTAAACTATCAGATAAATATGCATATGTATTAATTCTTGGAGAACTGTGTACATGTTGTGATCATATTCACCTTCCCTCTCCCAGCTCTTCCCAGATCTGCCCCTTCCACTTCCACCCCTTATTTCATACCCATCAAGGACAATTTATGCTGTCCAAATGTTCTTGGATGTGTGACCTTCCACTGAAGCATGATAGACTTATTCTTAGAGGGCCCACAGTCTTAGAGAGAACTGATTCTTTCTCCTTTAGCAGCTAAGAACTGCCAATAGCTCCTTGACTAGGAGTGGTAATTTGTGCCTTCTTCAGTTCTCTAGACTGGGGTTTGGATACTTGGAAGTCTGAAGACATTGGGTTTATTACACAATCATTTACTGTCACAATTTATGTTTACAGGTTTATGCAGTGTTAAAAGTAAGGGCATTCTTCACTTTCTGTTGAGCATCATAAAGAGAGCTGAGTACAGATGTGCATCTTAAATGAGCCAAGTGAGTCTTTGTTCTTCTCCTCACCGTGGCCTCTCTCTCTCTCTTTTATTTACCAAAAGTATGGAAAATTTATTATCATTAAGTCTACATCTCCAACATACTTCTTTGACACCTTTGACCTAATTAAAAGTTACCACCTGCTGTGTGGTAGTTTACTACATAGCCCATTTCTTCTTTATCCCACTGACCCTTACTCCAGCATACCTTGTAGCTACTGACTATCCTAGAACCTAATGTTCACCACCACGGTTATGTACATAAGTCTTCTTTGTGGGTGTTTCCTTTAAACCAGTCAATCTACAGGCCCAGAGAAAACACCATGATACTTAATATAAGCCTGTGCCCCAGGCCCTTTCATGTTCCCTAGTCACTACTTAAGTTTCCTGCTGCCTATAGACTTTGACAGTCACCTGTCATCATACCTAAACTTGTTTACATCTGAAATACACATTTTCTATATTTCTTCTGCCTCATGTTTTTGGGTATCAATTCCTCACAATATCCAACTCATGCACTTAACCCTGATTTTCCCTTGCTAACAACTATTTTAACTTTTGTCTACTCTAGATAGGTACCTAAACACCAAATTAGAAAAAAAAACCCTTCAAACATAAATATCATAACACTTAGTTTCTGTGTATAAATCCATGTCTTTATACAGAAGTGGTTATCATTTTAACTGAGATGCCTCCTCTAGAACGTCTAAAGACCAAGCCAATATTTTCCTTATTTTGAGCAGGCTGTAAATCCCCATTATTAAATATTTGATGCTTTTACTAAAAGCCATGGAAGTGTTATATTTCTTCTTAAAAGGAAGAACTGTGTTTAGCAGACAGAACCTGCACTGTTAGCTGTTTCTCTGTGCTTAGACACCTAAGTATCATTTGACCCCTTCTTAGCTGTTGTGTTTTGTGATTTTCTTGTAATTCTTCATTGCTGACCTTTCTGGGTTTCCCCTAAAGTACTTTATTAATGCTTTCTGAAAACACAATTTTTATTTTCCTTCTTCCCTTATTTTTTTTTACTTGAACCTCTTCTACACCAGGTCCAACAGATGCTCAAATAAGAAAACTTATTTCTATCTGGCGCCTGTCTAATTCCTCACCAGAACTTCAAGGAGGCAAACTTCCTCCTTTTTTTCTGAGCTCTCCTTCCCCTTTCTTTAAGCACCTTAGAATACTTCCTGATATCTAGAACAGATCTTGGTCCTTTGCAAAAGAGATTTAGGAGATACTTTCACATGGTGAATCTGTAAGTGAAAACTAGAGCTAGGAATATCAGAGACTGATATGAAATATCAGACATCCTTGACAACGACTGCTGATTTTTAGAAAGCTGATAAAAGGTAATTTGCGTCAGAGACAAAGAAACAACAGAAAAGATGAACAAAGTAAAGAGTTAGTTTGTCCTTTGAGACACTATTAATCGAACATTAGGAACAGGATCACATACAATTTAATGGGACACATCTATTAAGTCAGCTGACTGTCAAGAAATAGGAAGAAAAGAGAAAGAGAATATACTGGGAAATACCCTTCTAAACTTCTTAGGGTATGGGTTTCCCTTTGTTGTCAGTCATGTGATGGTTGGCTGTGACAAGGTTACCCAAATTTGATTTTAAGGCAGACTAACAGATACAGCTCTTTTCACACTGATTAAGAGAAAACACTACCCTAAAAGTACTGACTACACTGCTGTCTCATTGGGAGAAAGTGGCTCACTTTTCTGTGTTTTTAATATCTGTGGGTGTGGACTCCATGGCATGGAAACCACCATTGTTCCACCCTTGTGGCATACTAATTCTCCTCCTATTGCTTTGTTAAAAATGAGGAATGAGAATGACATTTGCTAAAATGTAGATCAATAAGTAAGACTTGAGTCACCTCCTTTATTTGGGAAGAGAGACCCACAACAACTTCATAAACCCTCTCTCATGCCTCTGCTTCCTTTGCTAAAGACTTGAGCCCAGAAAAATAATGAAAAAAACTAAAAGAACAGAATCATGTAAACTTAGCCCTAGTCAACTATGGCCATGACTTCTATTGAAGGTCTGTACACCAACATACTTTTATTATATAACATTACGTTCTTTCCTATTACCCTCATAGCTGTTCGTGTCTAAGAGGAAACAAATACCAGGTAGCTTTCCTATTGTTAAATAAGACAACAGTAAATATCAGCTCTTGATTCCTGCATTTACTACACAGGTAAATCTTCACTTATTTATTTGGCAGATGTATCTGGCATTTTTAATCTTTTTTTATTTACTCTTTGTCTTTTATATCATATATGTCAATCCCATTTATTCCTCCATATCTTTGTATCCACCCTCTGCCCTTGCAACCTTTATAACACCATTTGGAACTTATAATGTTTAGGAAAAGAAGAAATATTTTTTCAATATTTTTTCTGATATTTATTAAACATTATACTAAAAAAGTAAACAGATTAAACTATAGCTGGGAATGAAAGAGGAGATGAACATCAGAGGTGGCATTAATCCTTTGGTCCAGGTTGAATACAATAAATTTATCCAAAGATAGTACTCATTTAAAAATTCTTCCTTTCTTTGTAGGAGAACCACTAGCAGATTCCCCATAGTAAGGAACCCATGTGGACAACTATTAACAGCTTTTTTGTTGGTTAGAATACAGAGAGCCAAGAAAGGAGAGGTTGAAAACTCAACAAGACACAGTATATTAAAATGGATCATTACTAAACATGAATATAAGCTATACTGTTGAAGTGGATTCCCTTTATGGACTTTATCACAAGATGGTCAGGGGTGTTTTGGTTTTCTGGGTCCCGAAGGTCTGTATTAATAGAAAGTCACATGGCTAAACAAAAGAGACAGAAAGTTGCCATTAATGTATTTGTTTTATGTATTTATTTTTTTAACATGCCAATGCTGCATATAAATAGCAGGTAGGTTTGTAAGAACTCCTTTGTACTTATTTCAAAGGATATAAAATTCAAAGGAAATTTGGCATGATGGCAGTGTATACACTTGTGAACTCATTAGCTTTTAATCTCTGTTATATAACATCCGGACATAATAGAACCCAAAGCCAAGTTTAGTTGTAGGCAGAAGTTTCCTGTCTTGGAGCCATTGGTCCAAAATACCCAGCAGCCACTTACCAAATTATCACACAGAGGCTTAATATTAATTATAAATGCTTGATCAATAGCTCAGGCTTATTATTAACTAGCTCTTACATTTTAAGTTAACCCATATCCCTTATTTCCACTCTGCCACTTGATGGTAACTTTTCTCAGTTCAGCATGACTATCTTGCTCTCTCTGCATCTGGTTGATGTCTCCTGACTCCACCCCTCTCCTTCCCTTCAGCCTTAGTTTGGCCACCCTACCTTTACTTTCTGCCTCACTACTATCCAATCAGTGTTTTATTAAACAAATTCAAGTGACAACTCTTTACAGTGTACAAGAGGATAATTCCACAGCATTTAGTCATTATAATTGTATGTATACTGGCATAAAAATTATTAAATTTCAAGAAACTGGAAAAGCATTTCATATGTGTGGTAATAAAGCAATAGAAGAGAAAGATAATACTCGTGGAAATAATTACAATGGAATTACTTACTCCTTAGTACACAGGTTAGGAAATAATTATTTTGATTCAAAGCTATAACTAATCACTGAACAGAATTTTTAATTCATACTTAACTTTGCTAAATACAATGACTATCCAAATGGATTCAGCCTTTATACATATAGAGCATACATGGCCTCTGTTATAAATATACATTCTGTGTACAATAGCTTATAGCAACTATACACATGTATCTATGGTTAGATATAGAAATATATATGTAATTCAGGTAAGTGGCATCCATTTGGGAATAGAATATTTTATTTCAATTTATTTTTCAAAATGTATCACTTATTTTTCCTACTCATTTCTAGCTCTTCCAGCTTCTCTAATCATTTGATCTCAGTGTGTAGCCCCCATAGGACCAACCTTGACCTCCATTAAGGAGAGAGAATCTCAAGACATATTCTTTGAGGTTTAGGAACTCCAGACTTGCCCTTCAACAAGTTTTGAGGGAGTCCTGATGATTTTCTTCTTGGCCCTAAATCTCAAGGCCAATTTCGATACAATTCCACTGAAAAGGGTGTTTGAGTCACTTAAAATACCTAGAAAAGGAGACAGAAATTACTGTTCTGCAGTCCATCCCATTTCTTATGGTTTGAAATTGGCTCCTGACTGAAAGACTTGAGAGCTAAAAACTTTTTTAGTGGATGGTATTAGAAAAGTGGCTGGAATAGGAGTACCCTCTCCTCATGAGTGGGCTAATCTATTCACGGGTTTATAACTTGATGATTTTATTGGGGATGGGTGGAAATTTGAAAGGAGTATGCACACTGGGATGGAGAACCTTGCACCCTGCTCCTTTGTCTTTTCTGCTTCCTGCATACATGGGCTCAGGCACTTTGCTCCACCATACACACATTAACATGATGTTTTGCTTCACCATGGAGCCCTGGAGCCAAGTGACCACAGACCAAAACTATAAGCCCAAATAAGCACTTTACTTTTAAAATCAGTTCAGGTATTTTGTCTCTGTGGTAAAGGCAGCCTTATACCCCCCTAAACATTTCCCTCCCCTTTCAGTACTTGTAATCAGATTCCCAATGATGAGTTTACCTTTCATCTGTGCATTTCCTAATTATTTATTTCTGACAGTATCTAGTGTATCTTTTAAAGATGTAATATTCATTCAAAAACTGATGTATTGTCTCCAAAATTTTATTTTATTCACCCCTTCCCTTGGACTTTCCAACATCTGATTGCTTTCTGGATTATTACATGTTCCATCTACTATTTTCTATGTCCTAGAAAACCATGCTGAGGCTCTTTGGTCCATGAAGATTAGGCTTACTTCCAGAACCTTAATTTTGTGCTTGTCATGGGTTTCTTAGCTCTGTCTCTGGTCTAATCAACATGTATCCCTCTAGCCTATCATTAAAACCTGGCTCTTGGCTCTGAATTATTTAACTTGTCACCTAGATTTATCAAAACAGTGTTTAATCTCACTCAGGGATAGGGACCTTCATCAAACTGTGTGACACAGAGGTAATGACATAAAGTTTGAATTTGGTGCCACAGATTTGTGTGACTATAGACACTTGCAGAATTTTCCTTCCAACTTAGTTAAACATGAAGTCTTTTATAGCAGTTTTAATCGGACAGCAAATAGAAATATGCCTGCTTCAGAGCCTGGCATGCCCCTGTGGCAGTAAAATTTGGTCAGAGAAGCAAGTCATCAGGAGTCAGACAAAATAAGGAACTTGTGAAAGGGACAGAACATTGCAACTGAGCAGGTAGGTGATGAGATCAGATTGTTTCTAATTTCTGGAACTGATTATCACATCACTGTTTTTGCATCTAGTTGTAATACAACCTTTGAGGCTCTGTCTGCAGCGATTCTGTACTTCTTTCCATTGGACACATTGCTTGAGCAGTTTCTGCACGGTCATTTGCGTTTGCATCTGGTGACATGCTTGAAGTGATCAGGAAGCTAGAGAGGAAAGAAGGTGAAATGAGGCAGAGCAAGGGCAAATGGATGAAGTGGAGTAAACCGGAGCCTGCAGGACATAGTGGGAGCTGAGGTGATGGCACTGCCTTCGAGGCTGTGATCTTGATGAAAAGGAGACTTGGAAGACAAGTTGATACTGTGCTTCAGGGTCTTTAGAGTATATTAAGTTCAAAAATAGAAGCCAGTGCTGGAGACATGGCACAACAGTTAAGAGCACTTGCTGCTCTTCTAGAGGGCTAGAGTTTGGTTCTCAGCACCCACATTGGGCAGCTCACAACTGCTCATAGCTACAGCTCTAGAAGAACCAACATGTTCTTCTGGCCTCTGAGGGAACCCACAAAAATGCAGTGTACAGAAACAGATACCCACATATTGTCTTAGTTGCTTCATCTCTTGCTGTGACAAGATACCAGGACCAAGGAAACTCATAGAAGAGAGAGTTTAGAACTAACCATTTTAGAGGGTTGGAGTCCATGATGGCAGATCAAAGACATGGTGAGAGTTCGCATCTTGATCTGCAAGTAGGAAGCAGAGAGAGGAGGAGACTTGGATTGGCTTGAGAGTCTTTTGAAACCCTAAAGCCCAACCCCAGTGACACATCTTCCCCAACAAGGCCATATCTCTTAATCCATCCTTAAAAGTTCAACCAACTGCAGACCAAGAACTCAATATATGAGTCTATGGGGACCATTTTTGTTTAAATTATGGAAATATGTAAATAAAAACAAATCTCAAAAAATATTGAAGCCTGAGATAGTTAGTGACAAGACTGGTCAATAAGGTGGGTTATTCATATACATGAATTGTACTGCAGTCTGAAACCACATTCACCTCCCAATCTAAAAAAAGACTCTAAATATCTCCTGAATTCCATTTCAGGCAAAGAAGAGAATTCTGGGAAATGTAGTTGAAACCTAGATAAGGTGGCTTAGCACAGAGTAACCTTGTGCTTTTGTCTCTCTGCCTGTCTGTGGTTTGATTCTGTATCTTAAAAGTCTTGAAAACTCACATATAAATTCTGAAAATCTTGTTTAAATGTACTAATTGAATTGGCAATCTTTGATTCAGTTGGCACAGTCAGTTTAGTCCTTTTGGGAGGAAATTGAGCATTTCCTTCAAGGCTTCAGACTTTGCTTTTTAAGCTGGGTCAGGCCATTTTCCTTTTGTTTGCTGGTTACTTTTTGTCTGGGATTTAACACCATCTTTCAGGCTATGACTATAGCAATTTTGTGTTTCTTTTGAGTAGGATGGGAGGATAATTGGTTTACGGAATTCCAGGCCCCTTTAAGCTTCCTAGGGGAGATGAACATCACAAAACTTAAATTCACAAAACTGTTCATTTGTTTTACCCATGCAGGCTCTCTGCTGATAGTCCTGATAAGAATGCCGTGCATCGTCCTTTCAAGGACAGGGCTATTTGAGCTTTAGAAAGATTTCCAGACCTTTTAAAACCTGTGTGCACTCTGAAGGTCTGGAAGAGTGATGCATTTTTCACCAGATTAAATAATACATTCAAGTGTAAGTGGCTTTCAAAGCGAGGAACTAAAGAAAAGGCCACCAGAGGAAGCCGCTCTTGCTGTGTCTCCAAGGTGACTGTCACATAGCAATAGGCTTGCCTCCTGACAGGGCTGGAAACAGTGGTCTTGGTGGAGAGGTATGGAACCGTCAATAGATGCCCCCTTCCAAGCTGTCACTCCATAGACTGGATCTGAGTTCCTCAGAAGAGATTTCACTTTCAGGGGAAACAATGTATTTTTTGTCCTCAAAGTAGAGACCACTGCTTATATTAGCCTCCAAAATTAAAAAAAGCAAAGGTTACATCTTAATTTTCTGAAGATGAAGCCTCTGAGATCTTAAGCTTGCTGGATGTCCAAATGCAGAAGGCAGAAGAATACGATAGGCATATCCTTGACAAATGTATCATCAGGAGCAGGAAGGTAGCATCATCCTTCAACACTACTTCTGCCATTTCAGTATCAGCTCTGAAATAATTTAGCAGTGTGTGTATGTGTGTGTGTGTGTGTGTGTGTGTGTGTGTGTGTGTGTGATGTATGAGTGTGTGTGTGTGTGTGTGTGTGTGTGTGTGCATGTGTGCATCCATGTGTTTGGAGGCCAGAAGTTGACATCAACTGTCTTCCTCAATTGCTTTCTTCCTTTCATTTTGGGGCTACGTAGCTGGCTGAATCTGGAGCTAGCTGACTTTGCTAGACTGGTTAGTTAGAAATCCCCCCAAATCCTCCTGTCTCCAGCTCCCCAGTGTTGGGATTGCAGGCAGATACAACTGCACCCAGCTTTTTGTGTGGATACTGGGGGTCGGAACTCAGCTCTTCATGGTTTGCCACAAGCACTTTACTGACAGCAATCTCCCCAGCCTCTAGCAATTTTTTCCTATTTGGAATACCTAATTAAATAATTTATCTGTTTGCCAATATTCTGTCAAGCTCAATATTAATTCTGGATTTGAGCACCACGTAGAAATGATTCCAACTGCTCATTTTGTTTCTATGTTCTAAATTAACAGTTTGGATTTTCCAATATCACGTCCCTAACATATCATCAAATCACTATTAAAGATAGAATATTGTCTTAGTAATTCATTATGGTCAAACAAAAACCTAGAGACCCCTCCAGCAACAATCTAGAAAAATGTGAGGACAAGGGAGTGTAGGCGTAGGCTGGGGAAGAGGGATGAAGTTGAGGTTTTCTCACTTTGGCGGACAGTGTGGGTGGGGCAGTGGACAGAGAAATTCAATTTCGCAGTTTCTAGCGTGGATCACTGGATAGATGGTAATTGAAGATTCTGAGAAGGAGAAATCAGAGGAGCAGGTGGGAGATGTGAGCAGCGAGTAACTAACATTTGGAACTAACTGCTGCACGGCTGGGGACGTCTGCGGAAGTTCTTTCGGGCTTTTCCAGTCCATATTCACCTTCCCTAGTACCTACACAAATGCTCCCTCTTCGCCATCTGCATTGGTGAGGAGAATCGCAGCTGCTTCTGCATCCCTGCAGTTGGAAAGCCCTGGGACGCTGTCAGCATTTCAGAGCAGTTGCTTGGCTCTGGTCCGTGTTCGTGGGTGGATTTCCTTGTGGATAGTAAAAGTGGTGTTAGCTGTTTTCAGCACTTGGCATATGAAGCAAAATTGCTGGAATCAGGGCACCTGAGGGAGCATCTTCAAATCGTGTCCTTTTAAAATGTTAACTAATGAACTCCAGTTTGATTTCTTCCCAGAACCCATGGAATTATGGGTAATGAATACCTCAAAATGTAAGGTTAATGTCTTGGATGTGATGATAAAATTTGCTTCTTATGCACTTTTAGAAACTGCATAAAAGTTGCGGGTCAGGCGGCACAGGAGCTGTCATAATGTGTTGGTATCCTGTCACTCTCGCTCTTTATCCTCTGCATAGGACTGTGCATATTTAGACTCGGAATTGCATTCAGTACTCCTCATGAGGTACACTATCCCCAGTTCTATAAATACTGAACAAATTTTACTTGGGGTATTTTAATGCTGGTGTTTAATCTGGACTCTTGATTTTTATGGTCAATCAGAACCAGCCCTGACGCACTCACTACCTGACAAGTGACATGCCCTTTGCATCCATACACAGTGGATAAAGAATGGGATTTCATGGATGTGGCTTCTTCCCCAGATGGGTTATACTGTGCTTTAAAATGTTTTTTTATGTCTGCATACTATAACTCTTGCAATTACCCCTGCCCTTGTATACTTGTATTCAGAATATCTACCCACATTTATTAAGAATATTTGCTGCACAACTTTCAATATAGTTCAATGGTAGAGTGCTTGCTGTCACGTGCAAGGCCCTGAGTTTGACCCCCCACACTAGAAAAAAAATGATTATTTGTTGTAAATGTTGTAGTCTGTCTTTCCATTTAGATAAAAATGATACAGGCAAGAAAATAAACATCTCTGAGGCATCAATTTAGAAAATTAGATGGAACCCTGCCTTTGAAAACTTCTTGATATGTCATGTTTTAAAGCCTTAAATCAATTCCCCAGCTCTTGCCAGTCACTGCATTTTAAATTAATCAATTACAATTATTTATATTTAGTCCTTGTTTACTAAGATGGAATGATTAGTCCCCAGGGTCACCCCTGTACAGGCAGGGGATTGTTGAATTCATGATTTAAGAGTTTTCTCATGCCTACTCCCAATTCCCATCAATTCAGTCCCATCAAATCCCATCAAAGAGTTCCTTTTATTGGTCAACCTACTCTTTGTCTTCTTAAATCCAATTAATTTTTCTCTAAGATGAATTTCTTCCTATGAGTCCCCCTTTTGAAAATCATCAGTAGGCTCTGATTTCTTACTCAATAGATATGAAATTGAACCTATAAGCCTTCAAGGATTCTGTTGGTCAAGTTACCTCTATGACTCAGTGTCATACCGTGATTCCCTTATTATCATGCTGGTTTGTTTCCTGCTCAGGGGACCACTCCACTCCCCTTTCCCTATTGCTTTCCCTTGTTTAAAATACTCCCCTGTCTATCTGAAGTGTATGTGTCATCCTGTTTCTCATTCCATTCTTGCCTTGACCTTCCTTGGGTGTGTTCTCTGACTTAATCTCTATAGTTTATTAACAGATAAAACAGTATTTCAAAATGTCCAAGGTAGAAATAAACTTGAAACTTTGGAAAAAAAAGGATTCCATATTATTCCATATACATTTTTTGGTTTGGTATTTTATTAAATTTTTACTCTGTTTTGACTTTGATTTTTTGTTTTGTTTTTCCTGCTTTTTATTTTAAACTTTTTGAGAGAAAAAGAACATGAAGTTGTGTGGGTATATAGGTGGAGAGGATCTGGGATGATTTGGGGAAGGGGAAGGAACATGATCAAAAAATATTACATAAAAAACTTTAATAAAATGTTTTAAAACATAAATAAGACATTTACTTATGAAAAATATTATATATATAAATACACACTATATATACACATATATGTGTGTACATATATGTATATATATATATATATATATTCCTTTACTTTTATTTATGTTTAGTGCCCTTTTACTAAGTTGGAATGGTTAGTCCCCAGTACCACCTCTGAACAGACAGGGGATTGTTGTATACACACACACACACACACACCCACACATTGTGTATTTTTATGTGTGGGTGGGTGTGTCCATGTCCACACTATGTATCTATAGAGCTCAGAGGATATCTTGAGGGACTTGGTTCTCTCCTACAAAGTCAATCCTGGGAATTGAACTCAGGTTATCAGGCTTGATGACAAGCACCTTTACCTCATCAGCCATCTTGCCAGGCCAAAACCCGTTAATTCTAGGGAAACAACGCCTTTAAACAAATGCAAAAGTAGACAATTTTCATTTAAGGAGCATATTTGTATCTATCATTTTGCATCAACATTTATCCCAACTTATCCAGTTTCATTTGTTTGAGCCCCTGCCTATTTTTCCTTCCATAAAAATAGTCAAGCAAACCTCAGATATCATGTCAATTATCTTGCAAATTTACACAATGTGAAATAAATTTGGCAACACTACTTACTTGTTTATAATTGCTCTGGGTCCATGAATCCATCTTGCAGTGGTGAAGAACACCCACTTAGTAAAAATATCTATCTTTGTATTTGTGCCATAGCTATAATTATTTATTTTATATATTTACTCATATATGTCTTTGTTCATATATATAAATCACCTCTACAAATATAAATCACCTCTTTACATCTGTTGTTTCAACAGCTGAGCATTTAACCAGCTGCAGAATAAAAGTATTTAAGAGAAGATTTCTTTGTGGATGAAAATAAATATGAGTTGATATTGCTTTCCCTCTGGATCCACAGGGGAATTGGTTTTATAAGCCAGACTTTTTCCTTGTTGTAATTTTCTGAAAATATAGCATAATATTTATGCGTGTAGCACTCACTTGTATTAAGTGCTATAAGCAATCCAGAGACAATTTGAGTGAAATACATGGGAAGATGTGTGAAGTTCATATGTAAATCTTATTCTTAACAAAAGTATCTGGGTATCTGTGGATTTTTCCGGGCACATGCCCTGGCAGTTGACAGGTTGCATAAAGGAGTCAAGGAGTAGGCTAGGGAAGGGGTGAGCCAAAACATGGTGGCGGAGGCAGTCTTGTAGACTGACTGACTAGTAGTCAGAGTGCTTCTTCATTTATATAGAAATCAGCAAGCAGGAATAGATTCGTGTTTCAAAACATAAATCTTATCATTTTTGTTTCTGGACGCATGTTTAACTTTTTCTCTTGCACATCTGTGGTCACAAGTTTAGTCACCATTGATAAACCATGACAGAACAGAGTTATCTTTTATAATCACTTTCCCTCAAGTTAGGTCATTATTAATAACAGTTACCTTTTATAGTCATTTTTACTCATCAACACCATATCCCAATTTTTAATAATCTAGAGGTGTATGACAGCCAGTTCTCAGGCTGGCAGTTCTTGTGGCTTCAAGGACATTAGACAGAAAAAAAATCTCCAAGTCAGCACAGGCAGATTGTCAAGTCTCAAGCAACATGTTATTAACTCTTAATGGTCACAGTGCCCAAGAAAAGTCCTCAGGCCAAAGCTGCTGCAGTTATTATTCAATTTCTGATATAATACAATGGTTTTTTAAAATTTTTGTAGTCAAAAAAGCATTCACTTTTCTTTTCTAAAAACTCTTAATTTGCAATGAATTCACAGAGTTAGATAATATATACATTTAAGGTTAAGAACAGAAAGAGCACATCTTTCATATTGTGTTTTATAGAAAATCTCATAGACTGCACATAAGCAAAGTTTTGAGCTTGATAGTAGAATGTTTTATTTTTATTGAGATGCTGGGATAAGGACTAAGTAGAGACAGAGGTATAATACAATGTTGACATTTTATATCTTTATAGAATAAAGATATAATTTTATATCTTTATAGAATAAAGATATAATTTTATATCTTTATAAAATTTATTTATATTTCTAATCCTGGTATTGTTTTGCTCCTTGTTCATCAGACACCACAGTGGCTCTACATAAGCTAAATTTTCTTTATTTTTCTTGTAGTGACATTAGTATTTTTTTAATTTATCTTTTTCATTTAAAAACAATCTTTTTTCACTTTACATACCAAACCTAGTTCCCCCTTCTTCCCCTCCTTCTACTCCCCTCACCTTTGCCCCATGCCACCCCCATCCACTCATCAGAGATAGTAAGATCTCCCTTGGGGAGTCAACAAAGTCTGACACATCAAGTTGAGGTGGGATCAAAGACCTCCATCCTGTATCTATGCTGAGCAAGATATCCCTCCATAGGGAATGGACTTCAAAAAGCCAGTTCATACATTAAGAATAAATCCTGGTCCCATTGCCAGTGGCAATACCCTAGCCACACAACTGTCACCCACATTCAGAATGCCTAGTTCAGTCCTATGCAGGTTCCCCAGCTGTCAGTCCATGGTCAATGAGCTCCCACTAGCTCTGGTCAGCTATCTCTGTGGGTTTCCCCACCATGATCTTGATTCCTTTGCTCATGTTATTGCTCCTCCCTCTCTTCTACTGGACTCTGAGAGCTCAGCCCAGTGCTTAGCTGTGGATCTCTGAATCTGCCTCTATCAGTTACTGGATGAAGGTTCTATGATGACAATTAGGACGATCATCAATCTGATTACAAGGAAAGGCCAGCTCAGGCACCCTCTCTAATATTGCTTGGAGTCGTGAGCTAAACTTTCTGCCAAAGGTAGGTCTTGACACTTCAGTTCTTTGTCATCTTTCTATGCCATTCTTTGTCCATCAGTATAAATCCCTGTGTAAAGCAGAGGTAACTCCAGCTAACCTAATATCGTTGGTGTATATTCCATGCAATCACCTGAGAATATAGTGGGAAGAGGCTTGTAATCTGATCTGCAGCCAATTCCTCTAGCCCACCAAATCTTGTTGACCTTTTAATGTTTTGTTTTAATTATCTTGTTTCTGAGTAGTTATAGGGGCAGATGTTTCAAGAATATCTCATGTCCTCATTTGGAGACCACTGGCTTCTTTATGTGTGTCATAGCTTCCAAAGCATAAGGAAGACCTTCAAGTAGCTAAGAATATCTCCCTAAAAGCGGGAGGGGTAGTATGCTCAGGACTTTCCTGGGGAAGCTTAGAAGCAGGACTCCTGGGAGAAAACATAAAGGATTCTTAAGAGATTTTCCATCAATAACCCCAAATTGTATAAATATTAAAAGTCCCCCAAGTATGCAACAGACCGAGAAGAAAACCAAACGTGGCCCAATGGCCATCATGTTGTTCAGCTTTGCTGGTCTTTGTCAAGTAGCTGACTAAGCTTTGTGATTTTAGCTGTTCCCATCGGATAGGGCTGCACCAGATTTTAGCATTGGAAGTGTCTTGGAACCATTTGCCTGAGAAGTCTGATAGACAGCCATACCAATCTGTGCCTCCGTGCATCTATAATAGCATGTCTATTCCTCACCATGTGTTTAGATAAACTTCCTGTATAGAAAAGAGTTTCAAAACCAAAAGATTTGTGAACAAGTCATACCTACATTATAGAATAAGAAGACCTCACCTCACATCTTACTGTTCATCTAGCTAATTACACACTATGGATGGCATCTCTCCTACAAGAGGGTTCTCATAGTCCTTAATAAAGAAACAAAATATTTCTCCAATGAAAGAATGCTAAAAATCTTTATCTAAAATGTAGTTGGGCAACATCTCACTACCTGCCCTCTTCCATGTTATACATTATCTAGATTTCTCTGAATGTTCCATGCTGCATTGGTCGAACATGTGTCTAGGATGCTCTGTGGTCTAGCCCAGGCCCTTCCTATGTTTAAGATACCTGTAATATACACAAAATCAAACACCCCAATCTCACTTGTTTGCACATTCCTAGCATCCATAATGCTGAGGAACCTTCAGATCCCTGAAGGAAGCTCAACAAACTGCTTACATGGGTTACCCATGACACTGGAAAGAACTGTTCCTGTCACTGGAGGTCTTGGGCCAGCTTCTTCGTTACCCTTTCTGTTTTCTGCAACTTTGCTTTCACTTCCGGTTGGCAGGCCGATGTGGCTCCTTTAGATTAAATGAGTAGTTTTTTTATTTTTATTTCAACAATTCCAGAAACTTGCCTGAAGGTAAAGGTACTGATGCTGTGACTCTCATAAATATGATAGCTCAGGGAATCTAGGGTATTGTATTATTATGCTATTATGTCACCAAAGACTTCTCTGGCGTCAAGATGGGCCTATACTTCAATTCAAAGAACATTTATGAGGGCCTGGGGATTTAACACAGTGGTAGAGTGCTTGCCTAGCAAGTGCAAGACTTTATTTGGTTTGGGAAAAAAAATCAGGAACAACTGAAAGAAAAGCAAGAAATATTTATGAGAACGTATTGTGTTCCGGATAGCATATCAGATCAGATGCTGTGACACATGGCAATTGCAAATGCCTTGTCCCTGGGGCTGAAGAGATGGCTTAGGATTTCAGAGCCCTGCTCTTCCAGAAAACCCAGGTTCAGTTCTCAGAACCGCATGGCTCAGAACCAGCAGTAGCTACAATTCCAGGGGAACCAATTTACTCTTCTGACCTCTGTGGCAGCAGGGACACACAAGGCACAGACACACATGGAGGTAAAACCCTCATACAAATAAAATAAAACAAATATTAAAAAAGGTACTGTTCCCCCGCCTCCACAAGAAATGGTCATGTAGACATTGAAAATGTCGATTTAATAGTGTATAGGCCATGTCAGTTTTTTCTTAATTTTTCTCCTCTACTTTCTGTTATGCTGTCCTCTGGGTCCTGACATTTCTGTGCCCTCCTTGTTCCCTCCGTGTGCTCCTCTCTTGCTCCTCTTTTCTCCTTTCATGCTGTATAACTCCACAGAGTGATCTCCTGTACTCTACTACAGGATTAGCGGAACTGCTGCCGACTGAAATCTCTCCCTTGCCTTCCATTCTGGCAATATATTTAACTTTGCTGGGCCTTCCCACTTTCTTATCAAGCCTGTTAATCCCTTTCCATCAGTACCTGGTTCCTGGGTCACAGTGTAGCTATTGGCCCAAAGCTTTAGCACCATTTCCCTTTGTCCTTTCTCAAATCTTTCTTCCGTTTTCCATTACCGTTTCAATTTTGGCAACTTTGTCTCATCTCTTTCTGCAAATGTTCCCCCAAATTATCAGATGTCCCTGCCTTATTTTCCCTTCCCAACCAATTTTTCACCCCAGCAATCCTTATAAACTGTGCAATGAAACATAGAACCCAGAACGAAAACATGAGAAACATGAGATTCTCTTGATTAAAATTGCTAATGACTCTCTACTATCTGTAAGATCAACGTAAATTCTCTATTAAGGATGAGATCTCTGAATCTTCACTATTTATGCAGTTTTATTCCATGATTTCATCTATTCCTTCACTCACCTGCCCCTGTACCCCGCAACACAATCCATCCTGACACAATTTCTTTTTACTGCTTTTCTCAAGTCTAAAAATCCATTTTCCTCCTTTCCCTGGGCAAGATCTTTCCATGCTAAGACACCGCCTTTCTCCCTACTCTTCCTTTGCCCTTGCGCATGTGTGTACCTCCTCTGCACTCCCCATACTCTGCAAAGCACCCTCACCAGTTCCTGCAGCACATGTACCACGTTCTACTAGACTATTTGCTGTAAAGCAAAAGCAGAATTAGATTCACCTCTGAGTTGCCGGTATGGAAAACAATGCCTGATCCACAGAACATATAAAATGAGCGTGTGTTAACTGAAGGAAGGACATGAGAAGTGAAATGAATCGAATGCAGATCACCTACCTGCTTATATTTACAAACTTGGTATCTGTGGCCAAAAATACTTGATTCTTATTTTGGTAAAATAACTACCAGGTTTAATTCCTTAAATCTCCTTGAACTAGCTAGATTTATGTCAATTTGACACAAGCTAGAGTCATTAGAGAAGGGAGCCTCAATTGAGAAAATGTCTCCATATGACTGGGATGTAGGTAAGTGTGCAGAGCATTTTTTTAATTAGTAGTTGATGTGGAAGGGTCCAACCCATTGTTGGTGGGGTCACCCCAAGATGGCTGAGCATAGGGGGCAAGCCAATACGTAGCATCTCTCCACAGCCTCTGCATCAGCTCCTGTCTCCAGGTTCGGGCCCTCTTTTGACTTCCTACTCTCACTGCTTTTGATAAGGAACTATAATATGAACTGTGAATGAAATAAATCCTTTCCTTCCCAAATTGCTTTTGGCTGTGGTGTTTCATCACGGCAATAATAACCATAATTAAGACACTCCTAGTATTTTGTCATAAATTTGGTAATTAGTCCCAGCCTTTCAGATGTGATACAGCTCATGTTAAAATCTAGACATTAAGAGTTAACAGGTCCTGAAACGAGCCATAAATCTAACTTGAGGTTGAATATTAGCGCTAAGTGTCTGAGTTAGACTGTTTGGATTCCCCAGCATTTGCATCCCACTTTCCATGTCTCTACCATGGAGGAGAGCTCTTTGAGAGAAGCTACGCCCACCATATTGCCCTCTGCAAGGCAGATTCACCAACTAGAATGTCAATGGTTGAAGAGAGGTCCAAATGATGCAGGTTCTAAGTCTAATTACAATTTGCCTTTACTAAGCTTTACTAAGCTTTAGTTAGCTTCATAAATAGCCATCCTTGCCACCACTGTGTCTACCCTAACATCCTGTAACTAGCAGATAAGGCCTTTGGGAATTTACCAACTTAACAAAACCCTATTTCCTGCTAATCAAAAGCATCTGAGGCTCATAGCAGGGGCTTTCCTGCTTGCTTTAGTCTGTCTATGTTTCCACCAACATATTTGAAAAGTGTGGTAGTCCACATGTGACTCAGTTTCCATCCTTTCTCTCTGCTTGCTCCAGTCTCCTTGAGAGCTGTGGGAAAGAGCATTTTGCCCATGAAAAAGAACACATTGTCTGCTACAACACAGGCTGGTGAATGCCAGCTGAAGACATGGTCTAGATAGAATAAGAAACTGCTTGCTGCTAACAGGACTCACATGGTAGATAATGAGCCTGCGTGTGCTTTCTCCCAAGAACAGTGCAGGAAAGTGGTTAGCTGACTGTACTGCTCTTTGTTCTGCCTTAGATCTGTATATAAGCAGGTCTGAAATAAACTCTGGGCTGGTTGGTATTTACCAACAGACCTCCTGGATCTATCCTGTGTTTTCTGTCTCAGTGTCTTTCAATCTGCCGTTTCCTCAAGCTTGCGCCCCCTTCCCGACACCCCATCTGACTTTGTTGGAACAGGCTCCGACAGAAAAGTATCTTGCTTCGTGACATTGTTTGTTTTGTTACTATGAAACTACTTTAATGTTGGAACATGGAATTTGGGGTAACCCACATCAATGTCCTGAAACCATGGTCACTCATATGTGGCGTCAGAATAATCTATGTCTTGTCCTCTTTGAGGTAAAGAGTGTGTTTTTGTGTCAACACAATTATTGATCTGAAGAGGAGGCAGCGCCTGAATCCTAAGCAAAGATCTAGGAAGCGCATTTCATTTAGATTTGGATTTTGGTTTCTGTCCTTCCTGCTGTTGCCAAGGAACCAGCCATGAAAACCAGGCTTAGCTGACCAGAACCAAATCCTCCCAACCATGGACCACATTCCTTTGCAAGGCAGCCCTACTTGTTTCCAGGGTTGGTGGTGCAGCTGCTCCTGCTTCATCTCCAGAAACAGAGGGAGCCCCTTTCTCCTGTCATAGTCCCCACAGCCTAGGCACCTACCTGGAATTTCCACATTCTGCTCACTTATTTCCACATCTTATTCCCTAAACGTCCGTGATAATGTAATTTCTCTTCAATTGGTCAATACATTACTGCTTTTAGTTTCAGTTAGCAAGAATCCTTAATAACATTGCTGTTTACATACACAAAGATTTTCTTTTTTTCTTATTAAAAATTATGTATTTATTTTACATCCCAGACTCAGTTTCCCCTCTCTCCTCTCCTCAACCCCTCCCATTTTCCTCCCCACTCCCGTTTCCATCCCGCCCCCAGTCCACTCCTCCTCTGTATCTATTTGGCAGATCTCCCATTAGTATCAACAAAACATGGCTTATCAAGTTTCAGTAAGACCAAGCACCTCCCCTGTATTAAGGCTGGTTAAGATGACCCAGTAGAAAAAGTACGGTTCCAAAGGCCTGTAAAAGAGTCAGCGACAGCCCTTGTTCCAACTGTTAGGAGACCCACAAGAGGACCAAGCTGCACAACTGTAATATATTTGCAGAGTGCCTAGGTCAGTCCCTTGCAGGCTCCCTGGTTGTTGGTTAAGTGTGAGCCCCTATGAGAGTCGGGCTAGTTGATTCTTCAGTTTTCCTGTGGTGTTCTTGACCCCTCTAGCTCCCATAATTCTTTCTCTGCCTCTTCTGCAGGAATCCCTGAACTCTGCCTAATGTTTGACTGTGGGTTTGCATCTGTTTCCATCAGTTGCTGGGTGGCACCTCTCTGATGACAACTGGGCTAGGTACCAATCTGATCACAGGAGTTGGAGAGTTCAGGCTATATGTCTGCCATTGCTAGGAGTCTTAGCTGGTGTCATTGTAGATTCCTGGGAGAGTTCCTTGAGCTAGGTTTTTCATGACCCCCAATTGCCCCCCTTTCCAGTAGTCTCTTTCAGGACTCTTCTCCCTCCTCTGCCTCCTCAACCTGATCACTCTTGTTCCCTTCCACACCTGCCTTCAGTGCACTCATGAAATCTCTTTTATTTCCCCTTCCCAGGGAGATATGGGTTTCCCCCTATGGATTTGCCCCCATGAGCCTTTCTTGTTGCTTAGCCTCTCTGGGTCTGTGGATTGTAGCATGGTATTTCTAGACCACTTGAGATTCTTTAGTTGAGAATTCAATGTTTAGGTCTGTACCTCATTTTTAATTGGATTATTTGGTTTTGGTACATAGTCTCTTGAATTCTTTATATATTTTGAAAATCAACCCTCTGTTGGATGTGGGGTTGGTGAAGATCTTTTCCCAGTTTGTAGGCTGCCAGTTGGTCCTATTGATGGTGTCCTTTGCCTTACAGAAACTTTACAATTTCATGAGGTCCCATTTATTAATGGTCAATCTTAGTGCCTGTGCAATTGGTGTTCTGTTTAGGTAGTTGTCTCCTGTGCCAATGCGTTTGATATTATTTCCCACTTTCTGTTATATAAGGTTCAGTATATTGGGATTTCTGTTGAGGTCTTCGATCCACTTGGACTAGAGTTTACACAAAGACTTTCAAGATTATGTGCTAATAACCTCTAAATTAAAAATGGATGTGGTTTCTTCATTAAGTGCATTGAGCACCTCTATCCTGAGTGATCAACATAGAAGCAATGTTTTCTTCTATCAGCCTACCAGGGAGCAGCCTCTGAGTGAGCAGCAGAAGTAATTTACGGACAATAAGCATTGCTTTGCCTTTAGCTATCTATCTCTTTTACATGCCTTTCCCCAGGTGCCATCTGAAAGGAGAATAGTAGGCGGCTAATGAAGGTGTTCTCAGCGGTATTATTTGCAGCCTTGAGAATAAGGGATAGAGCAATTGTCAGCAATCATAACCAGATGTTGCAAAGCTCTGTGAGCCGTAATGGCTGTTGTTTCTATACAGCTTTTCAGAAGGGGAAAAAAATCAATAACACTAAAAGAATTATCTATGGGGAGCATTTTCTGACCATTTTTCATAAGAAAATTACTGTACAGAGACCCGATTATGCTCTTTGTATGTACTTTGAAAGTTGAGAAGCCGAACAGTTGTGTTTGTACTTGCATGTTTGGATTCTGTGAGGATTTCCGTGAATTATCTTTGTGGCGTCCACGGTGCCTTTCCTACTGAAAACTGTGCTTGGTGCTGGACTTCATCAAAACCTGAAGTGATACGAAAGAGAAACAATTCCTTTCACCTGAAAACATGCAGAACTAAGTGGAGCAGAGGTGAAGTCGAAAGATTTGAATGTTTTTGAAGCTGTAGATTCTTTCTCCATCTTAAATTGGACTGCAGGAGGCAAGTAAGTACTGTGTATCATGTGTGTGTGAAAGCATCCCAGTATTTTCCACCTCTGAAAATATCAGAGTTGTGGTCAGGTCCACATATAACTTAACAAAAAATTAGGATCTGAGTAAGTTTTTGAAAACAAAACCTTAGAGTCTCTACTACTATGTCCAAGGATGGGCCCTGGATCACATGTATCAGAGTCACTCCAAGGGTGTGCTGAAGTATGTTTAACATCTCTAAGTATAAGCCTCTGATAATGTTTCCTCACAAATATACATGAATATTCTTGTTAAAAGTAGAGCTAACCTTGCTCAATCTTGATACAGAGGAGGGGGTGGTTTTGGTCCTACCTCAAGTTGGACCTTGTTGACTCCTGAAGCAAGGCCTTACCCACTCTGAGAAGTGGATGGGGAGTGGGAAGGGAGGCTGTGAGGGGTGGGAGAAGAGGAGGAAGGGGACTCTGGGGTTAGTATGTAAAATAAAAAGTATTTTTTAATAAAAAAAGAAAAAATAAAACAAACTTTAAAAAGTAAATTCCAGTCAAAATTAGAAATACATATTTGCAAGTAGAGCCTGCTTTTTCACGCATTATCCCCCACCACCCACTGGTTGTGATCTTCTTAGCACTCTTCTCTCTTCTTCTGAATGACCCATTATCAGGTAACCTTTTCTACCGGTGTTCTACACTAATGCCTTCTATTTCTTGTGACCCAAATACTCAGAATTTGGTCATCACATTCCTCTACCCAACTTTCCATTAGATGAGTCATCTAAAGCAATAACGAGCTACTCAATGTGAGAGAGCTGAAGAAAATTCTCAGGACAATTGTTTCTACTTGAGCTATACTCACACATGTAGCTGAATCTCCCCAGCAAAGAGCTCCTGGGTGGGTGGCTCCAACAGCCCCAAGTTCAGCATCTTTTAAAAGATTCGACATATTTTAAAGATCATACAACATAGTATCTTCCAGGTTCATTCATACTGCTACAAAACAGAAGATTGTATTTTTCTTGGAATCGGATACTATTCCATTACATAAATGCACATATGTGTATATACATAAATAATACATTTCTACTATTCATTAACTGATAGACATGTAAGTTGTTACCACGTCATCTCAAGTGCTGTAAATAGTGCTGCAGCCACCATGAAAGTTCACATATCCCTGGGACACACTCATCTTAAGTCCTTCTATACCCACAAGTTGGGTTGATGAATATGTTGATTTTAGTTTTATGAGGAACGTCTGTATTTTCTGTAATGGTGGTACCAATTTGTGTTCCAACCAAGAGCATATAAAGGTCTCATTTTTCTGCTTTCTCATTGACGCTTATCTTTTGCCTGTGTGACAATGACTACTCTAGCATCTTAAATGTTAACCCTTGTTTTGGTTTTAATTTCTGATTTTTAGTAATATTGATAATATTTTTATTCATATGTCAGAAATTTGTGGGCTTTTAAATATTTTAAAATATATTTTATTTATCTTTTGAGAGTTTCATACAGATATATTATGTCTTTTGACCAATTCCTCCCCTCCAACTCTTCCCAAATTTTTCAACCACATTTCCATTCCAGTTGCATGAACACTTCTTGTTCTTGTTGTTCTTGTTGTTGTTGTTGTTGCTGCTGCTGCTGCTCCTCCTCCTCCTCCTCCTCCTCCT
>PVIU01010797.1:0-68176 GCA_004026605.1 Ondatra zibethicus | reverse complement strand
TCCTAACTTCCTAACTCATCTTCTCCCACCTTCTGCTCTTCACCTGCACCTTGGGGGCTCAATCCATTGCTCTGATGTGATTGTGGGTCTCTGTCTCTATCTCCATTCATCGGATGAAATTTCTCCCACCTCTATCCCCGCCCCTGGCTTCCAACTTTTGCTTGATGATCCTGTTTGCTTCCAATTTCCAGGAGGTTCTATGTATGCTTTCCTTGGGTTCACCTAGGTATTCAGCTTCTCTGGGCTTGCGAGCTGAGTGCTTGGTGACCTTTATTTTATAGCAAGGACATCTTGAAGTTTGCATGCAAATGGATGGAAATAGAAAACGCTATCCTGAGTGAGGTAACCCAAACCCAGAAAGATGATTATGGTATGTACTCACTCATTAGGGGATCTATTTTAGCAACTGGATGGAATAAATTTTATAGGAAAGAGACAAAATGAAGGGGACATGAGGACCCATCTCATGATAGTCAACCTAATAAGACTAAGCTAGGGGGCTCCTGAGGGGGAGACTAGGTAAGAGAGGTCATAATTACTTAGATTTATTCTCAGATTGGTTCATCCCATTCACATTTGTCCTTTGTAACACCATAATTCAATATCAATTTGATTTTGTTGTTGTGGTTTTTTTTCCATAGTGAAGTCCAGAATTTAGGAAGGTCATGTGGTCTTTATGTGTTACCTGTGTTTCTCTGCAAAACATCCCCAGTTTTTGTCTCGCATTATAACACAAGAAATAATGATTATTTGCATAGCACTTGAGCATGTGAAGTGTTCTTCCACATTTAGGGTATGATAACTCTGTGATTCTGTAAAACAAACTATAATTAAATAGTGTATGTCTAATGAGACACTAAGAATTTAGTGTCACAACAAAGTTACTTAACTAGTAAATTTCAGGTCTAAGAAACAAAATGTGTGTACTTTGAATATAGATGAGCAATCAGATGTAGAGAACAAGTATCTACCTTGTTTGCCTTCTTGAAGAAGGACAGCCTTTTGCTAGAAGGATTTGGGAAGTGGAGAAGACATGATCATTTTTTTTTGAACCTTCAACAAGATGCCATTTCCTCTTACTTTGGAGTTTTTCTCACCACCCTCTATTTCATGTCACTCAAGACCCACAATTAGCTGCTATTGTTTGATTCGAAAGGGCTCTGGTGCTATTTTCTTTATAACACTATCCATTATTCCCTGGCCCAGCACTCAGTAGAGCCATTCTCTCTGACCATAAATCCTGTGCTTTAACCCTCCTGTGGCAACTCCTACTTATGATGATTAATAATAATCATTACTTCAATTTATTGGCTACTTTTCTTTTGTTCATTTTTTATCTCTTCTGTCGTAGCAACCCTGAGAAGTATAATTTCCTCCTTTTTGATCTTTGTGACTCAAATCAAGAGTTTTCTGTTCCTTCCCTGCCCTTTCTTCCCTGTGATGAAAAGCAAACTTATTTATAGTTTGCTAAGAATGAGAGAGAAGTTGTGGTGCCCTACTTTCCTCTGAATGACTGTATTTTATTGATTTTATAGTAAGTAGGAAAACAGGATCCATACTTGAAGCTGAATTTTGTTACAAAATGGCTTTATGATATGCCAACATATAGTGAAGGTTAAAAACTACCTGGGTAATATGTAGCTATTTATCTGTTTCATCTTTACTCCAGCTTTACCTGTTAAACTGAAGGCTGAGCTAAAAATGCAGATAATGATCAGACGCTAAGCTTTTGCCTTCAGTCATCTCGTTCTGGTACTGTCAATAGTGAATACATGGGTGAAATCTGAAATTCTGTTTAGCCATAATGAGAGTGAGGGCTGTTTGCTGAACTCGCTTGATAAGAACTGGGGTAGTTATAGGAGCTGAATGGATGGTGGCAGGAAGCTGTGAAGTCAGCTCTTCATAAGGAGCCTCTTGAAGACACTGCAGAGAACCTAAGGAACCCGTAAGGCTGATCTCTCTTTATAGACACAGGAACCAATTGCAGAAGAGAAAACTAACTTCCTTTCAAGACTGTGTAATGAAATAGTGATAGAGCTGAAATCTATTAATGGAAGACTCAGGAACATGTACTATCACTTCTTAGAATCTACCAGTAGACTCCTGGGAGGAACAGTGTTAGTGCCACTTCATGCTAATGTAAAGTGTCATTGTATGCATAAACACCCACAGAATCTGTTACTGTGGCAAAATGCTCAGACAGGTCTGCATGGTGTTTACATACACTGGAATCTACTAGGATGCAGAATGGACTAGCTCAATGTTTTTGTTCTAATTATTAACTACTTGGATTAGTGAAAAGATTGTTATCTTCTCCAGAGTAATTCTAAGGCAGTCAAAGGCCCTAGCCCTTGAGCTGTACCCTCAACCCCAGACTAATTCTGTGTGAACGTTAAAGATAGGAAGATGGTGCCCATTCACTGAATTATGCTGTAGATTCTTGTGTTGCTAAAGAACTCATTTTATTGTTACTGGCTATAGAAGATTCACTACAGCTATTGAAATGCCCTTGGTTGTTATCATCGGGAGCTTGGGGTTCATATTACAAATCTCATTTCTGACATATGAAGATTTTTTGGCTATAATTAAATC
The DNA here is from genome assembly GCA_004026605.1 of Ondatra zibethicus. Taxonomy (NCBI): domain Eukaryota; kingdom Metazoa; phylum Chordata; class Mammalia; order Rodentia; family Cricetidae; genus Ondatra; species Ondatra zibethicus. Next base: position 65,584 of record PVIU01010797.1, on the reverse strand, counting down.
ATTAGACTTTATTTTATGTGCAGGATGTGCCAGAAAATGAGAATAAATGATACATTAAAAATTTTGAAGTGGGGGCTGGAGAGATGGCTCAGCGGTTAAAGAGCATTGCCTGCTCTTCCAAAGGTCCTGAGTTCAATTCCCAACAACCACATGGTGGCTCACAACCATCTGTAATGAGGTCTGGTGCCCTCTTTTGGCCTGCAGGCATACACACAGACAGAATATTGTATACATAATAAATAAATAAATATTTAAAAAATTAAAGTATCTATAGTCTCTGCTTTTAAAAGTAATATTTGCCTTGAAGCAATTGCCCAAATATTTAAGCTTTTAATTAACTAAGTATTAATATCTCTCTGTCTCTATCTCTCTGTCTGTCTCTCCCTTCTCCCCTGTATAATTTTATCAAATTCCCAACAAAGAACATAGGGAAATGGCTTAATTTTCACAAACATCAGAGAGGCTTATTCTGTACTTGCCTCTAGGACAGAGTCTTTTCCTAATGCACCTACTCTGTGTGCATACTCGGCAGACATTAATGCACTGTTCAACCAAGTTTATAACACAATAGACTATCTAATTGTAAGGTTCTTACATTCTTCATGACCAGAGGGTTCAGAATGTATTCAGCAAGATCATGGGGTGCTTTGTTTGAACATTGAAGTGTGAGAGGCACCATGCAGCATCTAGACAGCATGGGTAGCATGCAAAACTTGTTCCATACAGTAGTAAATGAATAGACTTGTTTTATTTCTTAGATTTAAAGAATGTGGGAAGAAAAATGTTATTAACCCTTGAAACTTGTCACTTGGTAATTTTCCTTGAAATGAGGCCAGCAAGTAACTCTGTGTCCATTGTTAGGGAATAAGCCAACCTGGTAGTTCAAACAGTTGATAGATCTAGTGATACTGGAAAAGATTTGGCTCCCAAAGGACTTGCTCCTGGTGACCGTAATATAGATGCTTGGGGGTCTTGTAGCAGCGTCCTGATAACTATGAAGGACCTCTATGTGTCCTCAGTCCTCCCCAGGGGGCCCAGTAGAAGGTATATCTCTCATGTTTTCCAGGAATCACAGCTGCCTAGTTAGGGGTGTCCTTTGGACATATAGTATAGGAGCACTCATTGCATTCACAGGGCACAGGGCCCTTTCTTTATTCTTTCCATTCAGTGTTTTCTTGAGAAAAGTTCAAGATCCAAGATACCCCGAATGTCTTTATTTAGGACTTAGTGAAATCATCTGTGAGGACTGGAAGAGTCAGTACCCTCTCTGTGCCAACCTTTAGCTCCGTGTTATCAAATCTATGAACAGATTATCAGGTATGTTTTGTTCTCTATAACTCAGTTTCTCTTAAGACACAATTATCAGGTCAAGTTACTCCCCATAAGATCAGCTTCTAAAGCTATTGTTTACATTTTCCTTTCCTTTCATTTTTCAGTAGCTTTCAACATTACCTGATACCTTTACAATCTTGCATATGTAGGCTGGAGATGGGAAACCTATGAATCCCTGTGTTGTGCTCACAAGGATGACTAGTGAATTTGCTCTGAACCACCCGTTTCCTTCAGTTGTGCTAAAATAAACATGGAGATCTTCAATTCTTCTTCCCTTTACTTCTTGCAGCAATCTGACCTCATCTCAATGATCAACACCTCCCTCCAAATCAGTGCTTTGTATTTAGCCACTTGAGTGCATCACCTTAGCTAAATTATAGTTTAGTGTGGGAGCTTTCCTTGCCAGTAGAATTTTATATAGTGTACATCAGTGTTGTTGCTCTTCATGGAAACCCTTTCTAGAGAGTGCAGTATTATTGACTTTCCTTGCCAGTAGAATTTTATATAGTGTTCATCAGTGTTGTTGCTCTTCATGGAAACCCTTTCTAGAGAGTGCAGTATTATTGACTTGTCCTGGCACAGCTGATGGAATCTGTTCAGAAGATTCATGACTTGTCTCATACAGAGTTGAATAGTTTAGCTGATTTTTCTTTTTCTTCCTCTTCTTCTTCCTCCTCCTCCTCCTCTTCTTCTTCTGTGTGTGTGTGGTTTTTCAAGACAGGGATTCTCTGTGTAATAACTCTAGTTGTCCTGGAACTAGCTCTGTAGACCAGGCCTCAAACTCACAGAGATCCTCCTGCCTCTACCTCCTGAATGCTGGACTTAAAGGTGTGTGCCAACACTGCCCTGTAGTCAAGTTGAACTTTAAAGTACCACTTGGACTAAATATTGTCATCCTATGGATATTTTCTACATACCAGCTCCCTGTCCCACCTGCACAAAGCCTGCCTGCCTTTCTTTCCTCCATTTAAGATAGTATCTGTTAAAGAAGTCCAAGAGATAAGGTGAAGATTATTGCCACAATAATGTGGCAGTGACCAGTTACCTTGATATTTACAGTGTTCCTCAAACACCTAAAATAATGAAGGACCCAAAAGAAAAAGAGCTAAGGTTTTAAATTTGAAGAAAAAATTGAAAATGATTAGTATGTTCATCCTTAAATATCATTAACCATAATTCAAACAGAATTGAAAATTAGAACAATTTGTCATTCTCCAGCTTTCAGATTGGCTAAAATTCAGATATTCAGAAAACCGATTAAAGAATAGAAACTGTAACATGTTAGAACTTTTTATAACTTTTATAAAAGATGATTTGGCAAACATTTAATAAAGCATTAAAGACACATATACTTTAATTAAGAAATCCCTAAGATATAATAAGATAAATAAAGTGTTATCCTTTGCATTGTCTACAGCAAGTAGTAAGGAGTAAGAAGAAAGCCACCTGATGACCCTCAGGAGAGTTCACAGCAGTCCTGTTATTGAGTCCAGGACTGAGTTGCAGTTTGCTTTACATGAGAAAGGAGAGGGGGAGACAATAGCTTGATTACACTTGTGTGAGAGGCTCCACATAAACTTTCCTGTAAGTGAAAGTTCCTTGGAGAAATGAAGGCCATAGATAGCAGCTAATTTGGAGAAGGACTAGAGATCAGGAAAGGGGGTGGGGGTGGGAAGGTTGGGGAAGGGGATGAGCAGAAAGAGACTTTATTTTAAAAAAAACATAATTTTGAACTTAGCTAAAACAATCCTGGGTGATAAACGTCAGTGGTTAAGATGTGTTGAGAGACAAAGATAAACAACTTAATGAGTCGTTTATCTTTGTCTCACCCACACCCTCCTGTCCCCACCTTCATCCCCAGCTCCAATAGGGAGGCTTCCCTGAGTATTAGCTGTAGCTTCACTTTCCTTGGGGACTGAGGGTGCTGCTTTTGACAGACAAACCACTTGTGAAGTGACCAGAGGCCAGCATCAGAAGGGGAAACAAAGACATGGTTCAATTAGCTTTTTAAACGTACCCAGAAAAAAGCAACAGCATTTTTCTAAAGAATTTGGTTTAGGCCTCCTAGATCATTATTCGAACTGCCTACTATTCCTACAAGATAATCAAGGCTGGTCAGTGTCTCCAGCTCTTCCTCCAGCCCCTACGGTACCCTCCTGTCATGCCTCACTGAGGTGGAACTTCGGACCTGCCTGTGTCTCCAGGACCCAGGCTGTGCCTGTGACAGCTGCATTGCGTGAGAGGGAATATGCCTTACTTTCCTTCCTCACACTTTCCAGGTTTCCAGAATAAAAAATGTTCTCAATAGCGTTTCGCTTAGTTGCTTTTAATTTTGAAAAATACCCAGTGAACTGTTTAAAAACTTGAGGTACTTTAGCATTTAAATCAGCTTAACTATTCTATATGTATTTAACATAAAATTGAGTTTTTAATGTGTTCCAGTTTTAAGGTTCCTTTTTTCATGATTGCTTTGCCTATCATAAGTTTGTATCATTTTGTTATAAATGTCCTCTCATCTGGCATTCTGTCCATGCGGTAGGTTTATCTGTAGCCACCCCTACATGAACACATACCAAATACCAGCTTTGATGCGTGGCAAGTAGTATGTGCTTCAACTTCATTTCTGGTTTTTGCTGGAGGACCTAAGTTTAGGGAGGACCTAAGTCCTCCCTCTGATTTTTTCCCCTGACAGAAACCGATCTGTGGAGTGATCATGCTTCTTGTTTTCCAGATGGAGACTATTTTACTTTCACGAGACATGAACCCATTGGAGTGTGTGGACAGATCATCCCAGTGAGTGTATCTTCTCACACTTCATATTTATTTTCATTTGACCCAGTTCTCTTAAAGACACATAAAACATGGTCCTTGGTGATGTGTGTTTTCCATTACTGGGAAGAAGAACTTGAGCTCATGCTGTTGACATATCTCTAACAGCCTCCCTGTAAATGCTTATTTGAACAGGTGAATAGAGTTTCAGGCCTATTACCACAAGTTGAGTTCTCAAGTCACGGAATTCTCCTGATAAAAATAAGCAAAGCAAAATACAGTGTATGAATAACCCATCCTTGGTTATGACTGTCTGTCTGCTTATGGGAAATTAATGCGGGCTTGTATTTGCTTGTTTGTGTTTCATCTTGCCAGCATCTTAATCCCTTTCTTCCCACTGTCTGTTTTCACAAGAATCTAGAGAGAAGATGCTCCAGAAGACACAGCAGTACAGTTAACATCACAATCAAAATTGAAACCATTCCCCGCTGTTTTCTGTCTTGTAAAGAAAAATAGATGTAGTGACTAGTGTTTGGCTTGGAACACTAAACACTGTCCTTCGCTCTCTCCCATACACACCCTTGGCACAATGCAAGGCATCACCCAAGTGTCTAACAGTACTGGATCATCGTTCCAACTGGGATTTAAATAGGGAGGGGGCAGAGGGTGCTGACATTAAATTCTCAATATAGATAAGACAAGAAGTTTTCTCTTGCAAAACAGAGGAAAGACTCAAGAATAATCTTTGAATTTGGTACCAAAGATTCTTAGGGTCTTATTAATATTTGTTAAAATGAACAATAAACTCTGGTTTATTTGTGACCTTCATTAGAGAATGAAGAAAGAAGGAACCCCCGTGTCTGCCACCTTCTCTGTAAGCATCCTCAGAGCGGCAGCTTCCCTCACAAGACAAGAACGCCTGTCAGCCCCTCCCTCAATTACTGCCTCCAAGATTTACACACTGTAGATGGAATTAAAACATCACCAAGGACTCCTAAGTTTATAAACAACTAAGGAGGAAAGAAATTGGGTGTTTGGTGAAGGCAAGACACTTGTATATTTTTGCAGCTTGCTAGAGCCAGTGAGAATCCTTCAAGCATGGCAGCTGAGGTACTTCAGGCCCAAACACAGTGTGGTCAGGAGCTGAAACCAGGGAATCAGGAGTGCTGTCTTCTTCCTTAATGAAATTATTAATGATACTTGATAGTTAGGAGTCCATGCCTGAGCTTATGACCACACAAGCTTAATATTTAAAATCAGTTTATACCATGTTAATCCCCACGTTCATATATTCAAAAAATACTTTGATTTCTGTGGATGCATTTTGCAGTAGGAAGGAGGATGATGAAATTTTTGTATACTCATTGATAATTACATTTTCTACAATTTAAAATTGTACATTTTATGACAATACATACAAAAATGCCACATTGAAATTCACATTGTCTCAAAAATAATTGATAGCTAGAATTTTAGTTTCTAGTTCATATACATAAAGCATTTTCATACCAATGTGAAAATCTTGGTGTAAAAATTCTAAATTTAAGGGGAAAATTCACATATTGAAACTTTGGAGCAAAGCCCAATTTTAGAAATATGTAAACAAAAAGTAAAACTAAACAAACATTGAAAATGACTCTCCACTCCCTTTCAGTGTGAGGCTTCTTTAGGTGGATGGTTGGGGTGTACCACGTTGAATATAGAGAAAGAGATTTTCAAGGCCAGATCCTAGTTGTCATCAGAACTCCAAAGGTCTACACTTGGCAGTGGAGAGGATTTATGTTCAGGACGATTTTCAAAATCTGAGAAGTCACAGCTTGGAAATTAAAGTAATGGAGAAACTTCCCCTCTCTAACCTTGCTTTTCCCTTCCAGTGGAACTTCCCCCTACTGATGTTCACCTGGAAAATTGCTCCCGCGCTATGCTGCGGGAACACAGTGGTTATCAAGCCGGCAGAACAGACACCACTCAGCGCACTGTACATGGGAGCCCTCATCAAGGAGGTAGAAAAAACTGACCACAGGGGGTTTCCTCCCCTCCTTCTTGTGGAACCTGTGAAGCGGAGCCCAGCCAACCTGAAAGGGGATGCTCTCACACACTGTCCTCCAATTTGTGTTTCTTAGGCTGGCTTTCCACCCGGCGTCGTCAATATTCTGCCAGGCTATGGACCAACAGCAGGGGCAGCAATAGCTTCTCATATTGGCATAGACAAGATTGCATTTACAGGCTCTACTGAGGTAAGTACCCAGGAAACCACTGGCTGAGGGACAGTCCCGTGAATGAGTAAAGGGGTTTATCAGAAATGCAGGTGTAGTGGTGCACATTTGTGATCTCAGCACTGGGAAGGCAAAGATGGCAGGTCTCTGGGGTTGCTTGCCAGCCGTCCTGGGCTACTTGGCAAGTTTAAGGAGAGGGAAGGTGTTCTGCCTCAAAAAACAAAACAAAAAAAGCGATTGCTTCTGAGGAATGACAGACACTTGAGGTTGTCCTCTGGTGCACATGTGTGTGTACATACATATACACAATAAATACATAATAAATGCATAACAAATGCTGCAAATAATACCCATAGGCTCAACACCCACAGCGAGCACCCAAACCCCTGAAGGGGCAACATCAGTCTCAATTATAGAACACCAGTGAAAGCAGAGGTGCACATTGACTACTGGTGACCCTGCCTGTGTGAAAACTACCTCAGAGGCTCTGGACACTACTTTTAGTCAATAATGTAAAACAGAAGCAAGGAAAGCAGCTAGAAATCTGAACTAGCCTAGTGGAGAATACAGGGACAACCTTCCCTTCTTTCCATTTCACCAGGGTCTGTAGATGCAAGTGACAACTGACTGCCTTATACGCCACAGGGATGCTACAGAGCAGAGGTCAGCACAGCTTTCTGTGAAAGGCCAGGTACTAAGTGCTGGAGACTTTGCAAGCCATATATGTTCTCCATTGCATTACTCCACTATGCCAAACTGGTGCTGAGCATGCCTGATATAAATAAACTAATGAGTGAGGCTGTGTACAAGTAAAACTTTTTTCATAGATGCTGAAATTTGAATTCTGTGTCATTTTGTATATCAAAATATCTTATTTTTCTAGATAGTGAAAATGTAAAGACTTTTTTAATCTAGTAAGTTATATCAAAAATAGCAAGGCAAATATGAGTTGTGGTTATAGATCCCTGATCGTGACAAACCTGCTATTCCATCATGTCTTTGATTCAGGTTCAGATGATAAAAGAGGTCTCGAATGTTGTTAGAAACTAGATGCTACAGAGTGCCTGTATCTGATTATGATAATGGAACTAGAAATGTTCTCATTCCTGTTCTGTGAGCCTGCACTGTTCCAGAGCTACAGGTATCCTTGTTGGAACCTCATGGATGACAGCCACACTGAATGTGAAATATCTTCAGGTCTGCAATATTGCAACCTAGTAGGAAGAATGAGAGCTGTGTCTGTCAATTAGAGTAGGAAATGGAAAAGAAACAAATGGGTTTAGTAGCATTTTTAATACCATATTTATAAAACATTATTTTAGCCTATCACTATACAATTATTTTACATTCTTTTTCCTGTCAAGTCTTTGAGATCTGGTGTATGTTTTACATTTATAACACAGCTTAGTGTCATTACGCACATTGCAAGTGTTCCATAGCCACATGTGGCTAATGGCCAGCATACCTGACAGCAGGTCTAGAAGCTTCTTAAAGTCAGGTGATGTAAAGTTAATGGTATTTAGTTAAATGGACTCATACTGATTTTGTATTAGATTAATAGACTTGAATGATAATTTACAGTTAAAGGTGATTGAATTTTATATTTGTCAAGAGTTTATATTCTGCTTCCAAACTTTTATTTGACTTGTACTTGCTATCATAACTTTGCAATGTATGAAACATACAAAGCAAAATGTGGATGTAAAAGGGAAGTATTCTTCCTGGATGCACTGAGTCTGTTGTTTTTAAAGTATTTGGTAAAGACTAGATGCTAAAGAACACCTGCATCCAATTAGGACCAGACTAGGAAGTAGTATCTACAAAACAAGCCATCAGAAAGAATTCTGAATTTAAAACTGAGGGGAAGATACAGGCAGCCCTTTTAACAGAATCACAACAAACCTACATCTTTATCCCATATGACTATGGTGGCAAAAATCCTGAATAAAACGCTTCCAAACAAAATGAAGCAGGATCTACAAAGGATTATATACCACAGCCAAATAGAAATTTATCCAGGAGTGAAAGGTCAGATTACTGTAGAAAAACAATCAATTTAACACTCCATATTAGTAGGACAAAAGCCAAAAGCCATGTGATCATCTCAGTAGACATATAAGAGCACTTGACAAAAATCTTCCCAACACAGAAACTTATGCACAACTGTTTATAACATTATTCTTTGAAGTAGAGACAACCCAAATGTCTATCAAATGATGAGTTGACAAATTGTAATGTATCCGCAGATGGTATATTATTCAATAATTATAATGGAAATGGAAAGAAACATATATAGCGTGGGTCAATTGTGTAGACATGAAACTTAAAGAATTCAGTAATGTCAAACTTTGTCATTATTTTATGATCGTACTTAACTGAGAAGTGTCTAGGAGAGACAAATGTACAGAGGCAAAACAGATTAGTGACTTCCAGGGGCTAAGATAAGTGACCAAGTGGATATGGAATTTCTTGTGCTTGTGTTGTACTGTCCTGTGTTTAGATAGCGGTAATCATTGTGGTAGTTACACAGCTCTGTTAATAAACTAAAATGTCTAAATCACATACATCAAAAGGAATGTCCTATAGGGTATGAAATGAATCTCAATAAAACTGTAGAAAATGAATGGTTCTTATGAGGCAGTAAACTTTGGATATTAATAGTCAATATTGATTGAACAAATACTTCTTAATGGCAGCCAAGTGCTTGTCATCCTATCACATCACCTCAGCAGCCAAAGAACGTGCAGGGGTAAGGTAAGCACAGCTGGGAAGATTAAGTTATTTGCCTCTGGTACATGCCCCTGTGCCAGACAGTACTGTGCTGCTTTCTGACCGCAAGCTTGTACACATTCCTATAGCAGGCAGGGTTCATTGAACTCTGGGATAGCATCTCAAAGAGGGTATTTATTTACTGATTTGTTTGTTTTGTTGTTGCTTGGAGTAGTCTTACTCCGCAGACCAGGCTGGCCTCAAACTTATGACAGTCCTACAGCCTTAGGTTAGAGAATTCGAGAAATACAGAATACAGAACTGAACCACTGTGCCCAGTTCTCAAAGAACACATTTCTTAGATGATGCAATTTTTTAATGGAAATTACTTCAATGCAGGAATCATTTAAAAGTATTTAATTCTGAAAGGCTTTCACCAATGTTCCAATTCATTTTTTCTAAAACTCAAATTAGGATTGCATCTTTAGTACCTCTGTTGTTTGATCTGGTACAGGTCATTTATCTGCCACTCTCTGATACAGGAATTAAAGTTTGATCATCTTTCCAATAGTTCTACTTTTGACAGACATTTAAAATTCCAAAGCCTCAGATTATATACTAATCCAGTACCTTTCCAGCAAAGTCTCTTCAGGATGATATGGAAAGATGGGAAGGGAGCCAAACACAACCTAAAAGCTTATCACACCGGATGGGACCTCTTGAGGAGTCAGTATATGTCTGATTTCCTAATGTCATCCGTAGTTGAAGGTCTAGCCTGCCTATACTTGATCTCATCACCCAATGACTGGTGAACATGGGACATCCTTGTTCTTGCTGGGTTACTTAGGAGGAGTACAAAGCACGTGGGAATAGATAAATGAGAAGGTTTTTCTCTGTAGCTGTTTCCCTAAAATCTTCTTCCTAGTCCTCAGATTATGATACTCAGCCACATTAGACCAAATTAATTTCCATCAGCAAAGCTATGTAGAGACATAACAAGCAAAGATCACGGAGTTAAACAGTTGATGATCAGTTGAATCAGCCTTGTGGTAAGCAAAAACTCTCCTAGAAGTTTATATTCACTTAGGAAGTTAACCTAGTTCAGCTTGAGTTACTATCCCTTGATCTTTTACTTAGAAAATAAAGTACTGATCATTGCAACTTGAAAGAACACTATCAATGTACTGTACTTTGCCTTGCTCCAGAAAGCAGTAGATAAAGTACTTTTTTGGTAAGAAATTCAAACATAGGACTCAATTTACACTAAAGAGCAATTAAGATTACATGTGCCAGATTTGTATGTAAAACCTCAACTTGATTAGATGCCTATGATGGTTGTATGACTTTAGCCACAGGACTTGTTTCTGTGCAGTCTGTGCAGGCCTCAGATTTCCTTGTGTAGGTTAAGAATGATTTTTATCTACTTCTTGACTTGAAAGGGTGAAAGAAACTGCAGTGAAATGTTTAGCATGGGGCCCGGTTCTTAGGAAAGTGTCAGTAAGGATGAGCCATCATTGTTACTTGGGTTTTTGTTTGTTTGGTTTGGTTTTTCTTGTTGTTTGTTTGAGACAGGGTTTCACTATGTAACCCTGCTGGTCTAGAACTTACTACACTAGAGGAAGGCTGGCAGAGATCAACCTCTTGAGTACTTGGATAAAGGCTTGTACTGCCATACCCAGCCATTTGCTATTTAGTTTGTTTGTTTGGGAGAGGATCTTGGGGGAAGTGGGACTGAGACAGGGTCTTACTGTGTAGCCCTGACTGTCCTGGAACTTGGCTGTGTAGACAAGGCTGACCTCACACTCCCAGAGATCTATCTGCCTGCTTGCTTCTGCCTCCTGAATGATGGGGTTAAAGATGTGTACCACCACTCTAGCTTCCTACTTACTTCTGAGTGACATTTATAGGATACTCTGTGCTTGGGGAAGTATGGTATAAACAATGGTTTTCAACCCTTCCTAATGCTTCAACCCTTTAGTACAGTTCCTCATGTTGTGGTGATCCCCAACCATAAAATTATTTAATTGCTACTTACTAACGGCAATTTTGCTACTGTTATAATTGTAATGCAATAATCTGATATGCAGGATACCTGATATGTGACCCCTGTGAAAGGATCTTTAGACCCCCAAAGGGCTTGTGACTCACAGGTTGAGAACTACTGATATAAAACAAGGGCCCGTGGGTTCTCCCAAACAAGGGTTAGGACCTATCTTTCTCACTGTGTGATCTTGGCCTCCTTCCTGTCCTTCATTTTCATGTTTGGCAGGCCTGTAGTAACTCTATACAGGCTTATTTGTGGATTGGGACAACACATTTGAAAGGTCTGTCCTTATTGCTTGGCACATTGAAGGATTTCAGTAAACACTAGTTGAGTATGAAAGTTCCATTTGCACAGAATGTCTGTTGCAGGCTAATTCCCACTCTCCCTGGCAGCTTCACTCTCCTTATATTTGTTTTGTGGCTTTCATAAATAGTTTACAGATATTTTTGGCTTCTAGTAAGCAGTGTACGTTTCATGTTTTAGAAAATTGACCAAGTGCTAGCTTGCATAATAAGCTCTTTTTAAACCTTTTAGGTTAATTAGTGGACAACTTAGAATGTAGCCCAGGAAAAGAGTTTGGTACCCATTGAAAAATTCAGTTAGGATTCCTTGCTGTGGTCTAGAGTAGGGGCTACTCTTTGAATCAGGGTTTGCCAAAATGAAATTCTGTGGCAAGGAGGATTTACAAAGAAGAAATATGTAATGTAGATATTGCTTTCAGCAGTTATTCAGGAACACCTCACTGTGGTGCTAGTGGGGACTCATTCAAATTCAGGTTCCGGGACTTCTCCCCAGAGCTTCTAACTTAAGCTGGAATTGGCAGTGAGTCTGGGAATCCTCGTTTTAATAAGCTTTTCTAAGAATTCTTCACCCATAGTCAAGAATCAGTGGTTTACTTGGTTTGGATTAGTTGGGTCCCACTCCACAACCACTTAGAACTTCACAATGCTGAGTGTGTTAATTTGTGCTGAAACAAGACTTGTATACACTAGAAGACCACCCACATTGTCTTCTAGACCCATAGTTTCACTGTAGCCATTCTAACAAGCTCTTCCCGGATTACCCAGTGCTGCTCAGCAAGCTCTAGTGAGTTTCAGTTCTGCTCGCCTGACTCTTGTTTGGAGTAGACCTTAAGTGTTGCCTCCTCGTGTTCCAGAAACCTCAGGTTATTGGGCACTAATATATTTTTGTTTTGCTTCTGTTTTTTACTTAACTTCTTTTACTTCTCTTCATTATTCCTTTCAGACTCTGATTATGTTACATTTTAATTAATTTATTCCAGTGCATCTATTTTACTGTAAAAGCTATTAAACCATTCCTTACAAAAGTTCAATGTAATCTTCATGTTAGTAGTCCGCAAAGGGTATGGCACAGTTAACCTATACCATGACATTTTACTTGCTTAATATATTGTTACTAATAGATTTATTGAGGCATACTCAAGGTACAGTAGCTCTCATATATTTAAAGTTCACGCCATGGTACAGCAGGGATGTGTAGTCATCCGCCAATGAGAGCGAGAGCCTGAGTTCAGTCAGAGAGCGCCATGTAGTCATCACACGTAGATCTCTCTTCTGTCTTTCCCTCCACCCCACTCCCTGCATTTCTGGGTACTTTATGCATTTCGACTAAGTTACTTTCATTTTCTACAAGTTTATGTGAATGGACACACCCAGTATCAATAGGTGTTTTCTCTCAGAAAATTAGTTTGAGATTCACTTGTGCTATTTCTTACTGCTGAACAATATTTCATTTTGTGTATAGATCACTTGATTATTCTGTCAATTGTTGGTGGACATTTGAGTTGTTTCCCAATTGGGTCTAGTACAAATAGAAACATTCTGTGAGCAATTCATGGCCAAATATTCCCTGCTTCCTCCCCAACCCGTGTGTGTGTGTGTGTGTGTGTGTGTGTGTGTAAAGTATAAAGTACCTAGGGACAGAGTGGCTATGTCATGGCCAGTTAAGGTTTTCATACCTTTTATATTTCTACCTGCAGTAGAAGCACTTCCAGCTCCCGCACATCTTCACCAGCGCTTGATATGGTTAGTCTTTTTAATTTAAGCCATTCCGATAGCTGGATGGTACTAACATCAGTGTTGTTTCGCTTAGAATTCTCATCTATTAAGCTGTTTCTTTTATATATTTGTCACCATGCAATGTCTTCAGTGAGGTTTCTTTTAATCTTTGCTCCTTGGGAAGGGGACCACTGTTTTCTTACTTTTGAATTCTCTGAGTTCTTCGTATATTCTGGGTACCAGTTGTTTATATTTTTCAGATCTTTCCCACAGGCTGTGGTCTCTCTATAATTGTCTTACCAGTAGTTTGGAGGAGAACAGTTGTTCCTGAGCTTTGATGAGATCCAGTCCAGTAAATTTTCCTTTATAAATCAGGCTTTTGGCATTATGTCTAAGAAACCTTTGCGTGACTTAAGAGCTCAAAGGTTGTCTCCTGTTTCTCCCTTTGGGGATTTTTGGCTTTGCTTTACATTGAAGTATGTGCACTTTTGAGTTAATTCTTGTGTTTGTTATGAGGTAAAGATTGGTGTTCTTTCTTGATAGTATGAATAGCTGTTGTTACTACCACTTCTTGAAAAGATGCTCTCCTCCACTGGAATACCCTGTGTCTTTCTCAAGCATGAGTGTCAATATTTGTTTGGCTCTTTCTAGACTGTTCTGTTTTGCTTACCTGTGTTTCTATTCACCAACACCACAGGATATGATTTTGATGGCAACAGCTTTATAAAAACAGGAGAAAGTACTCAACAACTAAGCACTCATGCTTTAAAAGTAGAAATAGTGTATGAGAAAGAGAGATAGAAGGGGATTGCCGTGGTTTGAATAAGATAGACCCAATAAACTCATCTATTTGACTTAGTCACCAGTGAGTGGAATTGTCTGAGAGGATTAGAAGGACTTGGGTGTAGCCTTGTTGGAGGAGATGTTTTTGCTGGGGACAGGCTTTGACGTTTCAAAAGCTCATGTCAGGCTGTCTCTTTTTCTCTCTTCCTGCTGCTTGCGGATCAGGCTGCAGCTCTCGACTACTGCTCCAGTGCCGTGTATGCTGCCGTAATCCCCAACATGACGATAATGGATTAAATCTCTGAAACTAAGTATCCTCAATTAAATCCTTTTGTAAGAGTTGCCTTGAATAGTGTCTCTTCAAGGTAGTAGAACACTGACTGAGACAAGGAGGAAAGCCCGATAGTTTGGTACAGAATCAGGTATTTTGTTGAAGATGTTTACTGACTCTGTGTTTGTAAGAGGAGACTTGTGACATGCTTGACTGATAGGAACATGTACCACAGTGAGAACCACACTCCAGTGTGTATGGTTTCAGCTAACTTTTCACTAATAGTGAGCAAGTGGAGGATGCTCACAGGCAAAGCATATGGTCACATGATCTCCAAACCCGTTTTAATATTTATTCGTCTATTCTCTTCGAACTTTGTTGATTACTTGGGAAATCACATGGATTCTTCTAGATGGAACATGTCACTTAAAAGTAGATTTAATCCTGACTTCTGTTAGGATTGCTCCAGGGAGAGGGAAGCTATTGACACATTGCAAAACATTTGCAACAGTTTGAAACAAGAAGCTTAGCTGAAGTGGCTGCTTATCCATTTTACTTTAGCAAAAACCTTCAGTACTCAGATTAAAGATAGGATTAACTTCTCCTTATGCAGCTAAATACGTAAGCAGTACATGTAAATATTTAATAAGTGAGTATGAAAGGCCTCTTATAAACATAGAGTCAATAAACATCTTCAACAAAGTACAGGAAGACAGTTTGCATTTTGCTTGATATAATGTATTATTTTTTCATTCAGTTAGATTAACAAACCATGATTTCGTCATTAGTCAACAAGATAGTAGGGAGACCATCAAAGCAGACTACAGGAAAGTCCTGATTGATCTGTGCCAAGGCAATGTTTGTAGCTAGCAGCTGTGTTACCACTGATGCTAATTCACACAGTGGGGTTCCCCTTTCATTTCCCCAAGTTGGGTGACTGTCCTGTTATATGATGCAAGCTCATTGCTGCTGCTGCTGCAGTAACGAATCAGGTCAGCTCTCTTCTCTCTCTGGCCTTATCCTTCATAGGCAGCTTGTGGTCTGGGACAGTTGCAGCTTTTTTTCCCCTTAAACCGGCAAAGAGGGCTTTTCCTAAGGTTGTGCAAAATCCCATAGTGAATCAAAGGATTTTTTTAATGAAAAAATACCATGTTGATATGACAAAATGTTCAACTGTACAGGTTTTTAATTTTTAGCTTTCTTCTTTTTTAAATTTCTTAAATCATGAATACCAAAGACTGAGAGGATATGTGCTTCTGTCTCTTCTGTCTGAGGTGGTCTGGTTTCCACTCTAATTTGCTAAAGCAAGAATTCTGCAGTATTCCTCTCTCCAGGCTGAGGCTGAATGGCCAGGTCCTTAGAAGCCTGTCCCTTGAGCTCAAATAGTTAGTGGGATATACATCTTCCTTCCTTCCTTCCTTCCTTCCTTCCTTCCTTCCTTCCTTCCTTCCTTCCTTCCTTCTTTTCATTCATTTTTTTTGAGAATGAAAGCTTTGGAGCCTGTCCTGGAACTTGCTCTGTAGACCAGGCTAGCCTTGAACTCACAGAGATCCCCTTACCCCTGCCTTATGAGTGCTGGGATTAAAGGTGTGCACCATCACAGCACCCAGCGACATGCATCTTTCTGATTTGAGTAAATCACACTTCTTCCTATCAAAGTAAGGTAAGAAATCAAATCTTGAGTTTTTGCTTATTTATCTAAAATGAAAAAGTGTTATGGAGCTAAAGGATGTTGAAGTGGGGCAGACAGCTGGTTTAGACTAAGTTGGCCATAAGATCCTGTGCATAACTATCAGACTCCTACATAGCAGAGGAGCTCTGGTCCCAGCGCATCTAGAGAAGAGAAGCCACTGGAGAGAGGCCATGGTGGGGAAAGCCCGAAGCACCTTGTGGCATTCTTGGTTCAGTCTAGGCTCTGCCACTCCACGGGGACCAGTCACTAAGTCATAAACCTCTTTGAGTCCTGTTTTTTCCCAACTATAAAGCAGAGTGATAACTCTGGCCTCTCACAGTTGCCGTGAAGATTAAAATTGTGTGTGAAAACATACAGCATAGAAGAGGCACTCAGTCAACAGCAGCATTAGAATGGAGTGTGATGACAAGTGAAGGCTGTCCTTAAAGATGGATTTTTGGCTTGTTTTATTTTTTGACACCCCTCCCCCAGGTTCTTTTATAATTCTTGGAATTGAACCTGGGGCTTTGCACGTGTTAGATGAGCACCCTGCCACTGAGCTATGTCCCAGCCTGCTCCCATGGTTCTTAGTGGTAGTGATACATTTGAATACTCATGGAATCTTTTGAAAAATAGCCACAGCTCTAGAGCCCAGACACAGAAAAGGCTGTGAGAGCCTTGGCTTCCTAGCTACAGTCAGTCTTCCACCTGTGCAGCATCGCCTGCATGAGAAGTGAAGCTAGATGAGAAAGAGGGGTGCTCAAGACCCTGCTTGCTGCAAACTCAGCCTGGGTTAGGCTTTCTCCCTCTGTTGCCCTCACTTCCAGAGGCTGTACAAGCCTTGCTGGGGCTCACTGACTCAACAAATGTGACTGAAAATTAAACACACACACACACATCAGATTGAGCCCCTGCACTGACAAGTTCAGTCTTGTGAGGAAGACAGACAGCTGGTAAGCTAGTACAGGGTGAGAGTTCTGGGTGAAGCATGGTGGGATGGAGAAGGCACCAAGCACTACGGGAAAGGTGGAAGAGAGGAAGCTAGCAACTCAGAGGAGGTGCCCAGAGGGAGGTCTGCGAGGTCTTTTGAGCAAACCAAGGGAGGAAAGCCTGGCCTGCAGATGAAGACCCAGGGGCGGTTCCAGGAAGAACTTGTGGTTTTTGTGGGGTTTCAGTGGTAGATGGGTAGTGGGGAGAATCATGGGAACAAAGGCCAGAATCATATTCATGATTGTATTGATTTCCAGAATCTGCATGATCTGCATTTCACAGATAGTGTTTTGAAATTGCTGTTTCCACTGGAAAGTTGCCTTGTTCTTCTCCTTTCTGGTGAGAACTGAACAGATTAGTTTGTTTCTTGGTATTTCAGAAGGACCAGACATGCACACTGTGTTTATTTCTGTGCCATTCCCATCTAAACTAGAACCAGGAAATACAACCCTGGAAGCTTAGGAGGAAGAAGGAAGAATCAGAGTCCGTGCATTTGGGCTTTGACTTAATAAATGAGCATATATGAGAGAAAACCAGCATCTTCAGAAAGTGGACTGAGATCTTTTGTACAAGTCTGTTTTCTGTTTCTTAAAAGGCATTTTAGCTCTGAGAAGGGACCCACCTTAATTAATTTAATTAATTCATGAAAATTTTTAACCAACCTCAGAAACTGTAGAGAGTGAACACCTTGTATAAACATGACCTTGAAAGGTCTTTTGTGTTCTTTATTATTTTTTTCTTTTGTCCTGGATAACAAATTATTTTCTTTGTGAAGAACCAGATTACCTTCCCTTCACTCTTGCATTGCTGTGAACAGGATTCTGGAGTACTGCCGCTCTTGTAGGATACTCCTAATATCAATCTTGAAGTCTATTCAAACAAGTATGGGAGGCAGAGTAGGTCTGTGCCAACATTCCTGCTGAGAATTAGCCCAGTTTCACATGTGTGTGGGAACCCCCACTCACACCGTGCCTGCTTGGGGAACACAGATAGAGGCGAGTCTCTGCAGGGAGTGCAGCCTTAGGAAACAATGTGATAGGGACACTATCGCTCTTTCATAAGGAGCTCTGTGTGGGGAAACTCAAAACAGACCATCCTGAACAGCTGGGGTGCTCTTGGGAAAAGCTACTTCTGCTCCTTATGGCAAGAAAAACAGTTTCTGAGTGAGTACAGGCCCCAGGAGTCCCATCTGTCCTTTTAAACTGCAGTTAACCAGAGGGCTAAGGGACAAATTTGCTGCTCTGGTTGAGCTTTCATTCTGCAGGTGAGGAAGCTGAAACCAGGGGAGGTGAAGGGGCAGTTCAATTTGGTAGGGACGAACGCAATTTATAGTACCCAGCATTTTTCTTTTCTTTTCTTTTCTCTTCTTTTCTTTTCTTTGGCAGTCTATGTAACTCTAGCTGACCTGGAACTAGCTGTGTAGATCAGACTGGCCTTGAACTCACAGAGGTCTGTGACTCTGCTTCCTAAGTGCTGGCTATAAAGGTGTAGGTCACCACACCCGGCAAGCCTAGGACTTTTAATCCTTAAGAACCACACTACTCCATAATCCGCCATATGGTTGTCCTTCCCAGGCACATCATCCCAGGATGTGACAGGAATAATAAGGGTGTGCGGTGACACCTCTACAGATTGCAAAAGATGATGGACTGAAAACCAGGTCCTTATGATCTCTGTTTATGCCATGTACAAGATTTCGTTTCCCAAACTGTACGATAGTTCTCTTTTCATCTATACATCACGTATTTCATTCAAATAGGCCTGACTTTCATACAGTTTGCCCATTATCTTGATCTTTAAGCCTCCTTTATTCACCAGGCACTTCCCACCTTCTGGACATGTAGGAAGGGGTATGGAACATGCTCCTGGGGAATCACACCCAAACCTTCCCACCTGAGAAGGGCAGTCAATCCCAGGGATTTGTCTTATGTTTTCAGTCACTCATTCTTAGACCTGCTAATCCCATAGGTTTTGATGTAACACCTTTCCAAGGAATTGTGTCTGTAATTCCTTAGCTTGATTTCTATGATTTGCAGACATAATTAGCACAGGTTCTCCCTGGACTCTAATTTTAAGCACATCATCTTCCTCTGCTTTGGGGTTGCATTGGTTCTGTGTTCCCTTTGTGATAATGCTAGTAAGGAATACTTTCTGTTTGGGGTCAGTTAACCTCTCTCCACTCTCCAATCCAGGGAAAATTCATGTGTTGTGGTATATTTGTCAGAGAGTTTGATCTATAAACTAAGAACGCCATGGGTAGGCATCTGATGCCTGGCCCTGCAATTAATGGCCTTCCTTTTACACAAGGAAGGAGCAGAGTAGCTGACTGGGTTGGTTGTAGTGAAGAATGACATTAATGTGTAAGTACCTCTATGGTTTAATCTATTTGGTCCTAGTATTAAGTTAGACCCAGATTTTTCAAAAGTGCACTCCAGAAACAGTCACACTCATTGTATACCTTCTAGGTTTACATAAGAGTCATTCTGGCTGTAAGTTCCTTGTTGCATCTGGCAGAGAGCAAAACAATGAGTATGCGCTGAATGAAGGCAGTCTGCAGCAGGTGGATTTTTAGAACTGTTCTGTTCTCAGACCACCCAAGATGGAAGTGGTTCTATCATTGCTACCAATTTCTCCTGGAGGCTGAACTGCAACTTGACCTTCATCCAGAGACAAAGAAGAAAGGCATTATTCATCCCATATTTGCCCTGCAATATTTATCATAAATAATCTTGGTTTCTAAGGAAAGTCTGGCACAGGAAAATTGTTCTCTGATGATCATGAACTGAATAGTTACTGTAGCCATGAAAATAATCTTTGGATAACATACTTAGCAGCAAAACCCGACACCTCACAGAGTATCCTGGTGGTCATTCATCCCTGATGAGTGTCAGGGAGCAGGGCTCAGAGAAAAGCAGTGCCAGCTGACTGGTACCTTCATTATCTGCCTTAACCATTTATTCAATATCTTGCTCAGTATAAAATCCATGACTTCTCCTTGATGCAGCTTCTTTTTAAAATACAGTTTGTAGTGTGTATTGTCATCATCAGACTGGTGGTTTGTGACACACACTGCATCCTTAGTGACATAGAAAAGGAGGCAGAACAGAGGACAAAATAAGGAGGGATGGGCAGGGCCCTAAGCTTGGGCCTTACAGTCAGCCTGCTAGTAACCAGCTAGGTAACCTGCTAATTAATGTTTATTAGTTTCTGGCTCTTAAATCTGTTGTTCTCTAGAATGAGCTACTATATACCCCAGAGGGTTATGGGCAGCATAAATGAATCGGGACATGCAAATGTCTGCCCTACACTCATATCATGAATGACATGTTCATGAATTCCATTAACTATGTTCTTTGACAAATCACTTACTTGATTTTCTCCTAAGACATTAGAATGTGCCCACATCAATTGCAAAGAGCAGAGAGAACCTAGCACATTGAAATTCCTCACAAGAGCAAACAGTCACAGATGGCCAAGTCTTCAGGGACTCCTCATAGGTGATGGCATGGAGTCAAAGAGTAGCTGGATCTTGCACCACCACAGACAGGTTCCTTCTCCGTCTTCTTGGTGTCTCAGGCTCTAGTCATAATTTCTACTTCACACTGTTGTCTGTCAGGCCAAAGGCCAGGACTGCCTTTGCATCTGTGTGTGTTCTCAGAAGAGAGAGAAAGCATGTTTGCTTTTCTGGAAACATAGACTTTACTGAGCCCAAGTCTTCCTAAGTAAGTTGTCTAGAGGCAGAAGAGACCTAAGCTGGAAGGATAGTAAAGGAGAACGTTGACTGGTGAACCAAAATCAGTTCATTAATATTTATGACCAGATTTTAGCATTTATTACACCTTGATGAATAACATTTTTGTGCAAAACAGGAAACTAATGTTATGTCTTTCAGAGATATGACTTCTCTGAAAACAACAAATTAGTCTTCTCTGATGATCATGGACTATATAGTTACTGTAGACATGAAGATTGTTATTGGACAGATACCTTGTGACCACAAAAAGGTTGTTTTCTCAGAATGAGGTCATTTTTTTTTCTTAAAAGAAAAGAAAATGATAGTGAGGCGGAATTACAGTGAAAGCGGAAGCATCAACCCAATCACTGTACAACTGCAACTGGGGCTTTTCCTGAAGTAATTACTATGCAAGTAAATAGTTGGGGAGATCTGGGGGAGACATACATTGCAAAGTCTAGTGGTACCCTACTGTTTCAGCCACCTGGATGTCTCTGCATTGAACTTTGAAGAACAGGGCCTCCTTGCTCCTCGCCCTTGTATGTGGATAGGTTGTGTGGACACTTACAGTGTGCTAGGCTGGGTTCTAAGAGCCGTCTGTGTTAAATCACTGTATCACAGCACATCTAAATGAAAATGTACATACTCTTTTTATCCCCATTTACAGAGGAGGGAACCAAACCTCAGAAAGCTGCTGATTTCTCAAGATCCCAGTTGAGTATAAGGCAGTGAAAACTCCAGGCAGTCTAGCTGGGGTCTTTTCTCTTAACCACGCCTTCCCAGTGCCTGAGAACTTATTATCCTGCTATAGAGTCTCAGTAAATCAGCTAAGACACCAGGCATAGACATAAACGTAGCATTTCTCTTCTCAAGACTTCTAAAAGTTTTATTTCTCAGTAGAATTCCATACAAGTAATGTTTCCTCGGCCTGTATAGGCTACATGACAGCTCAGCATTTTCCATGAAGTGACCTGTGTTCTCTAGTATGATACCCATATTGCAGGTGGATCCTCCGAGGCCATCACTGAGGTGTAGTTTTTGCATAGGACATCCATCAGGAATCTCTGCCAAAGGGAAGATAAACCACAGCGCAGGCTCGACAACATTAGTCACCCACATTAGACATAATGGGGCATATATGGCACTGCAGCAAGGACAGGAGCCTTTATAGCCTGCTGGCATCAATGAGTGGACGTAGGCCATCCATCCCTGCCTAGGCAGATCCTGAAGGGTCTGGTAGCTTCAGTCTTTCCTCGGAAACCATCCTCAGCCCCTGAGGTAACATGTACTTTCTTGAGCAGAGCCTCTAAATGGTACAGTCGTATTTCCATTTGACACATTCAATTCCTTGACTGATATCTACTTAGTGTCAAATGTTTTTTCTTTAAATAGCCTCTTGTTCTCTTGAATTCTAGATGAATAGGTATTTATACATTAGTTAGAAAAAGACTCTCAACTATCTAGAACTCTTTAACTCTAGCCCAAAGCAGAGGCAAAGGCATAAAACTTGGTAATTTTGGAGATAAATGAACAGTTTTTCGATGATTGGCCTCCCCCCCCCCCCGACGCTGCCAGAAGCTACAGCCCTAGGAAAAGTCATAATGTGGTGATGAAACTTTTAGTCACGTGTTGCATACTATTTATCTCCAACAGAATCTTTGGCCTGTGTCTTCCATGGTGAAAGGAGAGCATTGTCTCCATCCTCTTCAACATGTGTGTTTAACTGCACCCCAGCTGTCTATGCTTCATCCTCCCAAGTTGACCACAAAAGTTGTCCCTTGGGATTATTTTGCCTTTAGGGTCACTTAACTACCATGTCCATTGTCACCTGGAGCTGGCTTTGACCTCTGACTACAGCAGTGCAAGATGTGTCAACCCTCTGCATTCCCTTCCTTTCAGGTCGGAAAGCTGATTCAAGAAGCAGCCGGAAGAAGTAACTTGAAGAGAGTAACTCTGGAGCTTGGAGGGAAAAGCCCCAATATTATTTTCGCAGATGCTGACTGTAAGTGGCCCACAAATCTCTCACATGTGTCAGAGTGCTACCCTTCCCCTTCCTCTTCTATATCCACTCTTGACAGAATGTGTCAAGAGTCAGATCATTGAAGTAAAAATTGAAAATTAATGAAATTTATGCCCTTGCCATACTGACATATGCATGGACAGCCCGTACATGGTGCTTCTGTTGAACTTGTCCATATTGGGTTTCATGGTCTAAGTTGATGAGGATGAATGACCAGGTCTCTTTCTCGGGAGGGCACCAGTTCTCATTATAGATGGTTGTGAGCCACCATGTGGTTGCTGGGAATTGAACTCAGGACCTTTGGAAGAGCAGGCAGTGCTCTTAATCACTGAGCCATCTATTGCCAGGGCATAAATTTCAAATTTCATTTTTTTCCAGTTCAAAATTACCACTGTCAGCTTCCCACCAAAGCAAGGGCCCATGAATATAGGGAGGAGGGGGCACATTTTGAACTGAATCGCACCTCTGCCCACTTCTTGCCAGAATGTCTCTATAAGGAGATGATCATTTAATATAGGAAGAAGAACATCTAGCCAACACTGAACAGTCTAGGTCCATTTTGACTTTCTGGTGTTATATAATGGGGTAGAAAAGGTGAAGGTTTACCTTGAAATGAAATGAAAGGACAACATTCTAAGACTCTCACACCTCAAATATAGTCTCTGCTTAGACTCAAGAAATCTGAAACTTTTCAGCCGGGTCTATCATCTATTCAACTGGCTGGCCAGTCATAAAAACATAAATGCTGCTTCCAGAGCACTGGCTGCATTTCCCAAACCCATACCAGCTCCTCTAGTTATTCATGCTAACCCCTTTCCCTTGCTCTCAGGACTTGGCTGGAACAAGCCTTACCAGAAGCATAGATTGATAACCTAGGAAACCCTTCCAGGAAGAGACCACCTAGTCTTTGCACTGTTATCCTGAAAAACTCTCCAGGATGAAATTCCAAAGTCCCCTTCAGCCTTCCTTTCTTCTTCACACCCTCCAGGCAACTCTCTCTCAGTTCTGTAATTGGAGAAGTCAGGAGCAAGAATGTGCATAGATTGAAAACACCTCCCAGCTTGGGCTTTGCAGGGTTCACATTTAGCTTCCTTGTCAAGATTAGAGATCTTGGAGCTGGAGAGATAGCACTCACTGCTCCTCAGTGGACCTGAGTTCCATTCCTAGCATCCATGTCAAGTGGCTTACAACTGTCTGTAACTGGCTTCAGGGCACCTGCGCTCATGTGCACATACCCACATGTAGACAGAAACACCAACACATAATTAAAAACAATAAAAATAAATCTCAAAACAGTTCGATTTCGTGCCTCTTCCTCTTGAGGAGCAGGCAGTCTGCTGTCACCCCACTGACTCAGTCGTCTAGCAACCAGCACGCAGATTTGTCAGTGTTACTTTGAAGTGTAAGACATCATAAAGGAGGGGGAAAGTATTATCGCACCGCTGTTGAACAATTCTACATAGAGAGGAGATAACAGTATCTGCAAAGAAGCACTGCTGTTACAGGTAATCACCAAAATGATCATTAAACATACAAGATCCAGTTGATCAGGAGTCTTAAGTGGGCAGCCATAGGCCAAACACATAGAATATATGTTTCCTTTTCCAACCATTACTAATCTTAAAGGTTACATTAAAACTCTGACTTCTGATTTTCCTTAAAACTGGAAGGGTTTGGTAAGCTCTGGGCTTACATTCATGTATGCTAACAGTCAACTGTGGTGGCTTCTGTTAGTCTCCATTGCATTTCTTGCTCACCTGGAAGATTCACAGTTATGATCCTGGGTCTTTTGTACAGTGGAATTTAAATCTCCTCTTATAAGTGATGAGGGTTGGTCCTTCTGTTTGCAGAAACAAAGAGGCTCAGTGATGCAATGTTATCCAAGTTTACATAGCAAGCATTGTCTGTGTTCTCAGCCCAGAGCCACTCACTGGCATAGGCTGTGATGAGCAGGGCATTATTCCTGGGCCTTTGGAGAGTAAAAAAGAAGGTGCTACCTAGACAAGCCACAGGCAAGGCTGTCTTGAGAATATGATGCTTCCTCTTGTAGTGGACTACGCTGTGGAGCAGGCTCATCAGGGTGTGTTCTTCAACCAAGGCCAGTGCTGCACCGCGGGGTCTCGAATCTTTGTGGAAGAGTCCATCTATGAGGAGTTCGTGAAAAGAAGTGTGGAAAGGGCCAAGAGGCGCATTGTGGGGAGCCCCTTTGACCCCACCACTGAGCAGGGTCCTCAGGTATGAAACTATAAGCATTATCTTTGTGTAACTTAATCTGGGCCAGCACAGATCCTGATGCTAATGGAACCTGGCAAAACAGCCTCTTCCACTTTCAGCTGCCTCCTTATTCCTGTACCTTGTCTTCATAGTTGAAAATGTAGGTACTGACGTATTGCCTCTCTTTACATTACTAAATATAATCTCTGGAGAACATTGGGGTGATTTAGCTATGAGGAGATTTCTGGGCATGGCAGGGTGGATCTTTGTAATGTAGCCCCACCCTAGGCCTTCTGGTCGCTTTTCAGAAGCTCAGGTCAGGAAAGGTGGGTATCTCCTTCTCAGACTCTGTTCCCCTTTCCCAGCTGCCATCACGTCTGTCCCTGCAATAGTCTGTGACATGTAGGAATGAAAGGTTGGCTGAGTTTCTCTTTGGCTGTGCAGTTCTTACTGTCCCAGTGCTACACCCGTAGTGCAATGGAGATGTCATAAATGTACATCCTGAGCAGCAGGCTGCACACTCGAGCACTTCAGCCTGGCTGTAGCCATGATAGGTTCCCAAACCTGTGGTTTTAATCTGGTCAGGGTCAGAATCTGCAAGGGTTTGTCTAAACTCATCTGCATCACTAAGCATGGGTTTTCTAGGAAAGGAAACCATCTCTCAGTTTGGGTACCTCTAGTGAGAAGGTTGATGTTTTAGCTAAGAAAACCTGGGTGAATATAGCTTATGTCACTCACCATAATGACTGAATGAGAGCTTTGGTGTTGGCTTCTGTTTTCAATCAGAATCTTTCACCCGGGAAGTTTAATTCACTTCTCTAAAGACAGCAGCAATGCATTCAGATTCTCATCTAAGATAAACCCAACAGTATCTAAGGCGGCACTAGTGAATGAGGCTCTGTGTAATCCATTGTTTTTGTCTTTTCAATGTCAGCATATGATTTGCTTAATTATTCATCTGGACAGAAGTAACTGTTCTTTATAGAAATTGTGAATAATCATTGAGGCAGGCCTCTAGCATTTTGATAAGTTCCAAAAAATCTTGACCTTGTATTTCAGGCTAGATAGTCATTAGTATTCTTTAGATTCCTCCAGCTGTTAGGTGCAACTATAAAAAAATTTCACCATTTAAAATTGAGTAGGTAATATCAATTTCATATGATTTGACTGGATGCAGTGACATTTGGGGAAGAGAACCACACGGGTTCATGAGAATGTGCATGTTTCTATTTTCACGGAAGGCCTTCTGAGAGTCATCAAGTGATTTCTCCTGCAGATCGATAAGAAACAATACAACAAGATCCTGGAGCTCATCCAGAGTGGCGTGGCAGAGGGCGCCAAGCTGGAGTGTGGAGGCAAAGGACTGGGAAGGAAGGGCTTCTTCATTGAGCCCACCGTGTTCTCCAACGTCACTGATGACATGCGGATTGCCAAGGAGGAGGTATCACAGGCATTTTACAATTGCCACATCTTTCCTGGGATTGCCAGGGTGTTAGGACAGTAATCAAGTTTAACACTTTTCATCTTTGCATACATAATTTTGTTGCAGATCTTTGGTCCTGTTCAGGAAATCCTGCGGTTTAAGACTATGGATGAAGTTATAGAAAGAGCCAATAACTCAGACTTTGGACTTGTAGCAGCTGTCTTCACTAATGACATCAACAAGGCTCTCACAGTGTCTTCTGCAATGCAAGCTGGGACTGTTTGGTAAGACTTATATCTACTGGTGATATAAGGAGCCTTGCTAGCTCACAGTTCATCACTATCATGAAATGCTAACTTCATTTCAAAGAGTTTTATTTAGCCCACAGGGAGGCTGTAAGTCCAGTGAGCATGGTCAGACTCTTGCAGGACCTTTGGTCTGTTACAGCATGGCAGATGGTGGTGGATGAGGAAATGGCCAGACAGAAACCAGAAAGCAAGATTCAGGGGTGGTACTTGCTTAGAGAAGCTTGCTCTTGCAGGAACTACCTTAATGCCTGGCTTCTGGGGTATCTCCCCCGGTGGCTAAGGAGCCCCCACCAGGTTCCAGCTTTAACAGTTCCTCTTCATCCTCCAACATCACCACCCCAGGGACCAAGATTTCCACAAGTGAATCCTTAAAGGATAAACAACATCCAAACTGTGGCAGGGCATTATAATTCTCAGGGGCCAGGGTAACTAATAAGGGCCTTCTGCAAAGATGGGGAAGTCAGAAGGCAGCCAGACCTCAACCTGAGAAAACACTCTTATCATCTAGACCAGAAAATTAAAGTCGTTTTGATGTTTTCACTTTGAAAATTCTTTTTTCTCCAAGAAATACACAAGTTGGATTAATTCTGTGAGATGGGTTCATATTAACAATGCTGTTTTCTTCCTCCAGGATCAATTGTTACAATGCCTTAAATGCCCAGAGCCCCTTTGGGGGTTTCAAGATGTCTGGAAATGGCAGAGAAATGTAAGTGTCAGAGATTCTGGTGTCTACATAGATGGAATGTGCCAGCTCAGAGGGGCTCTCACAGAACAGTTCACTTCACCTGCACGCCTTCATTCGTAAGCTTTGTTGTGCTGTTGTTTGAGATAGGGTCTCACTCTGCAGCCTAGAATTACCTGGATCTTTGTAGTGTCTGCTGACCTCAAACTTACAGTAATCCTCCTGCCTCTGCCTCCTGAATGTTGAGATTACAGGTGTGAGCTACCATACCCAGCTTAATCTAACATTTTACTGAGTACAAACTCACATAAGCTGAGTATTACATGGCACTAAAGTGAGCAAGGTGCAACTCCCTCACACTCAGAGTGGACAGAGAAATGGATCCATTATTCAGCTGCATCTTGTCAGGACAAAGGAAAAGCTCCATGCTGTCTGCAGAAAAGAGCCCACAGAGAACACACCATTGCAGTTCTCAGGGCTGGCATTCTCCAGCTGCCAAGCCAAGGACCACATCCTGCCACAGGAACATTGCAGTCTGCCTTCACAGCTTCAGAAACCTTGAGCTGCTTCTCTAGAGAATGAAGCCTGGCTGGCGTGTTTACTTCCATGCTCCCGAACAAAGCTGCCAGAGCTCCGAGCTCCACAGCTTGTGCATTCCCATGAGGCCTAGAGCTTCCAGGGGCTAACTGCTGGTTGCCATTCCTTCTGTGCCCATCCTGGTCACTTGTCTATACCACCTGCTCAGCCCTGTACGTCCTTTAAAGTTCGGACTAGAGTTAGGACATGGAATCAGGGAGGGAGTTGCCGAAGGTACAAATTGAACACATCTCCAGGCCTTTCAGGAAAATTGCTTGGAAACTGGGGAGACACCAGTTTCTAAGGCTAAGATGCCTGGCACATAAGGGAGGCCTTGGCAGAGCCTAGTGGGGAAGAAGAGTAGAAGAAGGTTGCACTAATAGTAGCGGGTGTTACATTAGTGACTGGAGCACTGCATCTCAACCTTCTTCTGCTAGTGTGACCAGTAGGAATTTCTGCTCATGCTTCTGGAAGCTATGTCCAAGGTCAAGATGCTGGTAGATATGGTGTCTGGGAGGGGTTCATTTCTCCCATATGGCACTTACCATGTCCTCATGAAGTTCAGAGGAAAGGAAGTGTGCTGGAACCTGTCCTAGAAGGGCTCTGATCCCATTTGTTAGGGTGGAGCCCTCATGAGTTAATCAGTTCCCAATGGCCCTCTTGTTAATACTATCACATTGTGCAATGGGTTCCAACATACACATTTTGGTGTGACACAAACATCCATACCTCAGCAGCTGCCCTCAGCTAAGGGTCTGTTGTGTATCTGGCTTTTTGCTAACTCCTTTCCTCACATTATCCCATTTGATTCGTGTGGTTATATAGATATACTTTGCGTGTAGGAGACCTGGCTAAGGAGTGGAGTGGTCAAGCAGCTTGTCCCCATCTCAAAGCCAGTAAGTGTCAGGTCTGACATTCTAGCCTAAGGCCCAGTGGTTTCAGATAGTCTCATGGCATCCAGCCATGGAAGCTTGGGGGCCAGGCACAAGGACTCTTCTGGAACAGGCTTCAAAACGAGCACAGTTGTCCTGAGATGCTGATGATCTGCAGAAACAGGGCTACAGCACAAGGAAAGTAGACAAGAGACTCCTCAGAGCAGACTTCAGTATAAATTGATTTTTCTTTTAGTGGCTTTCAGAGAATGAATGGTGGCCATAAACTTTCTGATCTGACACCCCCATTTATAAAACTTGTGTCTCTCAGTTTGAAAGGAGTGGATCTGTTTTCTGAACCCTGTGACTCACAAGAAGGAGCATCATCCATGCCCCTTCCTTCTGCCATTACTGAATGAATGACTTTTTAATAGCAAATGTTTAGACCACAGTCTACTAACTGGTAGTGAACATCAACAGCAAGGCACTGGGCTTGGTCTCAGGGACTTCAGCACATTAAGGCACTTAGAATGTTGTTGGATAAATGAAATATACATTGCAGGCATCAGAAGGCCCCAGGACAGAAACCCTGGAGTGAAAGAGAAGCCCAGAAATGAGGGAGAAAGTCTGGACAGTGTTTCACCATGGTCTTGCACTTGGGTTTGACTTGGCCTTTAAGGAGGGGAGCAGTTGAGCAAATGGAGAATATTCTTTTGAGCTTGGAGGCCAAAGCAAGGTAGTAGAGAGGAAGTATGAGCCAGAAGTACTGTGGGAAAGGTAGGTTGCTGTCTGTGTGATGTGCAGGTACCCCGTTAAACGTGAGGAGGGGATCTATGAGCTTCATATACTGTGGCTGGCACTGGCTGGTATTGTCTAGCCTCTCCTCATTGGGCTGTTTGGGTGAACAGCTTTGAGGCTAAGAGCAGTTTGGAAAGTCATGTTGTTTGCAAATCTTGTCACTTGTGCTTCCTACGTCTGTAAATTTTTGTAGACAGAAATTGCCTTCTCCCTAAGCTTTGTTGTCCTTCTCTAGATGAAAATAATTATAGCACCTGCCTGGGAGTGCTGCTTTGCAGATATGTT
Source organism: Ondatra zibethicus (assembly GCA_004026605.1). NCBI lineage: Eukaryota > Metazoa > Chordata > Mammalia > Rodentia > Cricetidae > Ondatra > Ondatra zibethicus. The sequence continues at coordinate 35,869 of PVIU01010797.1, read as the reverse complement.
AGGATTAAGTAGCTAAACATGTAGTGGTGCCTGGAAAGCCTTCATCCAGAAAGAGAAGCTACCAGTGGTGATCAAGGAGGGCTGCTAGCATGGCGGCCCAGCTCTTCTGCTCTTCTGTGCACCTGTGTCGCTCTCTAACCTGTCTCCCAGCAGAACAGTAACCCACCTGGAATCCTCTTCCCACAGGGGTTGTGCTCCATCAGCTGCTCCAAACCATCCTGCACACAGGACCTCTACTCGGCTTAACTCTCTGCCCCCACTTGAGGCTGCATTCCACTTGCTTGCTCATTTCCGGCCTCTGTGGCTGTCCTCACTAATCTCTCTGAAGTGTCCGGACAGTCACTGGTCCTGGGAACACTGTTCTCATTTGGTGTTTTGCTACAGATCATTAACAGCGTGAATCACCAGTATAACATAAACTTGTAATAAATGGCCTCTGGGTAATGGAGCGCAATCCCAGGCTATCCCTGTCCCTCATCAGGAACAGGCCTTACTGGGATTCAGACTTTCGATGTTACATAAGTCTGGTCTTTTCCTAGAAGAAATGTCCCTTTGCTAGAAAGCTGGTTGGGGGACAGTTCAGCTCTGTCAAACCATATATAACAACAGCCAAGAAAACCTGAAGAGCAGTGTCTGTCTCCTTATAGACATGCTGGTGATGTGGCCTTCCCACTGTAGTTAAAAGATCATGAGGGGGCCAGGCGGTGGTGGCGCACACCTTTAATCCCAGCACTCGGGAGGCAGAGGCAGGAGGATCTCTGTGAGTTCGAGACCTGCCTGGTCTACAAGAGCTAGATCCAGGACAGGCTCCAAAGCCACAGAGAAACCCTGTCTTGAAAAACCAAAAAAAAAAAAAAAAAAAAAAAATCATGAGGGGATGGTGCTGTTTGGTGAGACTGGTTGCATCATCTATAAGTCAGGGTTTCTCAGCCTTTTTCCATTTGTGACCCCTTATTGCCTGAGAAATTTTTATTAACCCCGAGATATGTAGGTATGCAAAATAGATATATGATCCAAACATTGCCTGATAATCATAAAGAAATGTCTTATAAAACAATTATTTGTAATATATGTCATTTTACTTTTTCTTAAATATTAATTAAACCTAAAAAAGACTAATGAAACCTTGCCTATTTATAAGATGAATGTGCTTGTTTAATTTTACATAAAGAATTAAATTTGCTGGTTATTTGATGCTGTAGGACAAAGAACATCTTCAATAGTTTCCAAAGCTGAGAACACCGCTTCACATAAACATGGATGCCCAGTAGCAAAAGCATGTTTAGGACCATTTCAGAACTTGTTGGAAATTCTGTCTCAATCCAAAGTCAAAATTCATTTAACAAATTTTTGTAAAACTCAGATAGCAGTTTTTAAAATCAAACATTCTAACAATACAATCCAAAGATGTACTCATTCACTACATATGGGCTGAGGGAGGGTGATAGGAAAATAATAAATTTATTCATTTTTCTTTTTTTATTCATGATAAAAATTATGTTTCTAGAAGAAACCTTTTTTGTCCAATAAACATGTGATTCATAACAAAATTCCCTGACTCATAGCAAATAGTAGTCTGAAATCTGAGCTGAGGCGTTGAGTTTGGTAGATGGCATGAAGGCGTATACAGTGCTAAGTGTGTGTTGCATGTTCAGAATCAAGCAGGCACACATGAAGCCACAAAATGCAATGGGCAAACACAGCCTAGAAAGCCTCAGATGTTGTATATTTGATTTTGAATTAAATTTTTGGCCATTGAGTATTCAGAAACCCCTACGTTGGAACCCTTTTCATGACACAGGCTGTTACAGGCCACAGCTAAGAAGCTGTGATGTAAGTGACCTGGTGCACAGAATCCACTTACTCCCAAAACATGTTTTCTCTTTCTTAATGACCTAGAGTAATAGGAAATACTTTAAAAAAAGAACCTGGTCTGCCTTCTATCTAGTCTGATAGTCTGCAAAGAACCTGTTTCACCTTCCCTCTAGGAAGGATTGTTTATCTCACATCCCAGTCTCCATGCCCACCCCCAGGTGGGGCAGAGACAGGAAGTGACCTCTCACAAACAAGCTGCAAGGAAGGCGGACTACCTAGCCTCAGTTTCTCCAAGCTATAAGAGGTCTGCTTTCTACAGGTTTTCTGATGGGTGCCCCGCCCCCATCATAGGCTAGAGGGGTGCTTGTCAGTGCTGCCTGCCTGGGAAGTCCCATTCCTTTTCTGTCCTTTTGCTCCTGCCTTATCACAGTCCCCAGAGATAAAAGGTGGGAAAATACAAGCTACAGTTCATACTGAACCAAAGGGATGGAAAGAGAGCTGTGGGCATCTTAGACAATGCAGATTAGGACTACAAGAATGAGAAATGGGATGGGATGCTGTGAAGCTTCTCAAATCATGCACACATTCATGCACACACAAATGCATGCATATGCCTGCATACATAGCATGCATGTGCACAGAAGTCATCTGTGGTCTGAGTGGTTAGGACTGTTAAATATGCTCATCTGGGGACCCACTCTCAGAGACTCTGGTTGAGTAGATCTGGGCTACAGCCCAGGATCTTCATGTTGTAATAAACTTCTGGAATGGTGCTGGTGCAGGTGGTGTGGGGACCTCATTCAGAAGATTGTTGCAGCAAGCCAAATAGAAACTAGGGGAAATATACACTCTAAACAGAAACCCAAAGGTTCCTAAGATGGTTTGCTGGGGCCCACCAAAACCTAACATTTTTTCCCTTCTTTCTGGGTATGGCCCCTTGCTTCATCTCAGAAACTAGCCTGGGCTGCGGAGAAGCAGGCTTGGGGCCTTGTCAGGGTCTCTGTGCCCCCAAGAGGTGGTGTGCAGTGATGATGGTGGCCAGTTAGAGATGAAGGTGCTTCAGTAAGGAAGGGCCGGCCTCTTGAGCAGCAGTGAGGTTCTTCCTTGATAACTGAGGGTCTAGATGTGCCACAGACTTTAACTGTAGTGAACAGATTTAAGAATCCAAACTTCAAAGATTTTAGAGTCCCTTGGACAGTCCTCAGAGAGTGTGCAGAATGACCACTCACCCTCTCAAGACCGACAGAAGCAGAACCTTCAGTGTGGGAGGGCAAAAGCCATAATGTAGCCATGCTCTTTGAATGACAACTGTATGCTGGGGCACAGGAACTGCCACAAGGGAGGTGACTAGGCACCGAGAAGAAAGGGATAGCTCAACCAAGCCCTTCAGCCAGCTGGTGGAGGGTCGCTGGTTTCCCTGTTCACTGACTCCAGGATTTCGTTCCTGCTCCATCGTGCCTGTGACACACTACTCCAAGGCCTCTCGCTGACCCCCTTGGCACCTTGGCACAGAGCAGCCCTTTGGACTCGAGGTGTGAGTCACCTTTGTCTTTGAGCAGGCTGTGTTTTCATCCATGCCTGGGACTGGACAAGGACCCTCCAGCCAGTGAGGCCACCCACAGCTTCACACACATAAACATGGTGGGAGCCAGTGGGGACACTTGAATGCAGCCATTGTGACATGTTTCTGATTCCACAGATACGCCCTCATAGGTCTCACAGCTTGGAGACAAGAGTGGGAAGAAAGTATTCTTCTGCCCAAGAGCAAGTGTAAGGAACTAGAAGGCAGGGAGTAACCTCACTGCCACCAGGAAGCACAGGACATTCTAAAGAGGAGACACGTTCAGAATTGTCCTAAGGCAGGAAAAAATTCAGAGAAAGCCAGAATAAACTGGTAGTAGGCACCTAGGGCCTGGGTGGAGTTGTAAGGGTATGGTGTTCACTCTTCTTGAAGTAGAATGGCCCAGACAGTAATGTTGCACTTGTGGTCTTTCTCGGTTCCTGTTAGTTTCCCAGGGGCCCTTGTCAGCTTGGGTGTAGTGCCCGGAAGAGCTATTGGCAATGCTGCTGGAGCTATGTGGAGGGCCATGAAATCCCAAAAGGAACAGGATGGGCTATTGCCCTAGGTCTTGCTTGTACAACTGTAGGAACTGTATCATTTGCAGCTGACTGATGTAGAAGAGCATTTTCTCACTTTTCTTTCACATATAGATGCCATTCTGAGCAGTCCCTCCCTGAGGGAGACAGTGTGGCACCAGGGTAGAAGTGAGGAAGAAGTTGTAAAGCAAAAGCTTTCCTCCTCTCCTCCGCCTCCTCTCCCTCTGTGTCCTCAGTGTGCTGGGTAGTGTAGCAAGCCCACAGTTTTAGGGAGGTCAGACAGCAAGATGAATGAGCTCGGCTCCTTGGGGACAGAAGTGCTCCAGCAGACCCTTCCTCTGTGTTACACTCACCTGTGAGATACTTGGGCTCCCACCAGTTGCCTGGCTTTGCTTTCCCTGAATCTGTCAGTGATAACTCAGTAAATGCTTCCTGACAGCCCTGCACCTGTTACCAACCACAATTCCAAGATAGAAGTGATTAAGGAGACTCTTGTGGAGAGCGCTCCCTAATGGTCCCCTTAATTACTTCTTAAATCTTCTCACCAGACTTGTGGGGCCATGGACAGCACTTGTCAGGGCCATATTTAAGGTGGTCCAGGTGGTTTCTGTCTTCACACAGTAGGCCTTTGGCTATCCTATCCTTCTTCATTTAGGAAGTGTAAGGAATGAGAAATGGGAATTTTGTTTACTGGTAAGGATTCTGGTCTAAGACTTCCATCTCAAAGGTAGAGAGCAGCCCTCTAAGTAGGCTATCAGCATGGGGATGTTGGAAGTCTGCAGAGGCCGGAGCAGGGTTCTGCAGAATGGCACACCTATTCCTGAAGGGCTAGTACTCACAGAAGGTGGAAACATGGCCCAGGAAGATCTCGGGCCTGGCTTTTTGCTGCCATGGTGCTCAGCTGTGAGCCATCCTGCCTTGGCTAAACCCAGGCCTGGTTCTCAGGGCACCAAGGAATCACCTCCTTCTACCCTATGTTCTGAAAACAACTGATCCTGTAAGAAAGGACATCTGCCCATGAGAGGGCAGCTTTCTACTGAGGAGGGCTTTGCTCTTTGTCCACTAGGAGTTTGTGTGTAGAGCCCAGTGACCTGCTGCTCATAGATGACAACTTCATCTTCTTGAGGATGCCACCACAGCTCAGACACAATTCCCTGGGCCATATGTGTTTGAATCTGCCATTTGTATGTTTTAGGGGAGAGTTTGGCTTACGAGAGTACTCTGAAGTCAAGACCGTGACGGTGAAGATCCCCCAGAAGAACTCCTAAGAGGCCCAGGTGGAAGGTGAAGTACTGCTCACTCCCCCACTTTCTCTGGAGAGCCCAGCTCTGAGGAGTGCAGAGTTGAGCCCAGCCCTTCTTTAAATATTGAATTGATGACATAGCAGGCAGGTCACTGCACTTTTGACACAGGCCAGCAAGGCAGGGTTTAGAGACACTCTGGAAGGAGTCACCTTAATCATACCAAATAGTGGGGAGATTGCCGAGGTGGGGGAGTGCTTGGCACAGCCAGTGTTGTGTGGAGCATGGGATGGAATTAAGGCAGCTGCAGTGTTTGGTGCCATTATCACGGAGAGAGCTTTCCTAGAGGAAAGGTTGCCTGGGCAACATTGTCTTCATGTTCCTCCTTCCAGTTCTTCCCCACTCCTCACTCCTCCCTCTTCCAAGGAGACCTCAGCTGAGCTCATTTAGGGCAGATGTTTGGGCCGGGAACAATTTTCCAAGGTTTTGCAGCCAAATTACCATTTCATGTTATCCATTTCTTCAAAGCAAAACATGAAATGGTTTTAGTTAGAGCCAGGGCAGACTAAAAATGCCAGGAGCTGGTCCACTGCAGATGTTCTAAGTGGTAGGGATGTAGTATGTCCTTTTCTTACTTCCATAATTAACACAGCAAAAAGAAGATGCAGATGGGGTCAGAGGTCATCTTGTGTAGTTCATAGCTTAGCTTTCTGTAGTGTGTGTGTGTGTGTGTGTGTGTGTGTTTAGAGCAGCAGTTCTCAACCTGTGGGTCATGACCCCTTTGGAGGTCAAATGATCCTTTCACAGGGGTTGCCTAAGACCATCGGGAAACATAGATAACATATTATGTTTCATAACAGTAGCTAAATTACAGATATGAAGTATAGCAATGAAAATACTTTTGTGATTAGGGGTCACCACAGCATGACGGACTGGATCAAAGGGTCCTAGTATTAGGATGGTTGAGAACCACTAGATAGATAATGGTAATGAAGGTCACAGGTCATCACATGTACTTCATAGTTCCTGAGCTTACTGCATGGTTTGGAGATAGTCTGTGTGGTGTGTGTGTGTGAAATTCTTGATTATTCTGGAATAGAGCAAGGACCACAGCCCTTGTTTCTGTTGATGCATGAGATACTTTCCATAGCTGATCTTAAGACTAACTGAAACAGTCCAGGTAGACTCAGGAAGCTAGCAATGCCAGAGGCTTTGGAAGAATGACTGTTTCCAAGGCCAGCTGGCAAGTCTTGAGAAGTGAGTTATTGCTGGAGTCAGGACCATGGCCTCTTCTGCATCCTCATCCCCATTGTACCAGTACCGGCTACTCCAATGCTATCTGGTTTGGCCCACAGTGCCTATGACACCTGCCTGGAATCTGCTATCAATGCTTTAAAAATGTGGCCCAGCTTGATGATTCCCTTCTCTATTTGCAGAGCACCAGTATGCCAAGGCTGCCACGTCCCACCAGGCCTCATCTGTCGTGCCCTGTGGCCCGCTCGTCCACACACAACTAGTGAGCATCCGCCTGCAGGGGGAGGTGTGAAGCAAGCCTGACTCTCCTTCCTCCCCATTCCCTCTGCCTTCCAGTGAACCTCATCTGGTGTGGGCAGTGCTGGATTCCTCCCCTTCTCTCCCCATCTGCCAAATTGAAGCCAGTCTCTAACCTGGGTAAACAACATTTATTTAAAAATGCCAAATATAACCTAGGTGTAGAATATGGGCACCTATCTATCGCCTTCTCTATTTAATGGTTTTCCACTTTCTAACCAAACCAGTTTTCAGTTTTCTATTTATAACCTGTCTGTCTACATATTTTCAAGCAAGTTCTCCTTACTGTTACTGACAAACGACAATGTGCTCAGCAGACAGAGCCCTGACATGCGCTTCGAGTCCTTCCAGTGGGCACCCTGCTCTTCCTACAGCGCATCCACGTGAACACACCATTAACCAGCTAGTTCCCTTCAAACCACAGTGTAGAATGTGAAAATGAAGATTTATGACTTTTAATTTACTTCAAAAGAAACCTCTGTGCTAGCAATAAAGCATTTATATTGTGTATACCTCGGGACTGTTTGTGTTTGTGAGTCTGTCCCACTGAGCCCATTTTTGTCTTTCCTTCTTAGCTGGGATTTTTGGCTGGGGCATACTCTTACGTGACTGAGCCAAAGTCTGGGAGGGTATTTTATAGAATACATTAAGGTTAAACAAACAAACTTGTGCTCTGACACTATTTAAAACGTGTGTGTTTACAGTTTTCTGTGGCACATAAATATAGACATATGTAAACTTCAGGTTTTGGGAACAAACCTCAAAGGAATCTATGATGTGGAACTCACACACCCTGAGCTCACCATCAGGGCTCCTGCTGCGGGGCGTTTCTCAGTAGCTACACTTTTACCAAAGGGAAGTAAAATCAAAGGTTGGAAAGCTGATGGGATGCTTCTCAGCTGTAAGTTGGACTGCACTGCTGCCTATAGCTTACTGACATCCTCTCTGCTCTCTGCCCACGTTTTTACTTATAATAAGCTTGGATTGTTTATGTCATTTGTCGTGTGTGTGTGTGTGTGTGTGTGTGTGTGTGTGTGAGAGAGAGAGAGAGAGAGAGAGAGAGAGAGAGAGAGAGAGAGAGAGAGAGATGGGGATAGGAATGCACATGCCAGAGCACATGATGAGGCTGTGTTGGAATTAGTTTTTTTCTTCCACTGTGGGTTTCTGGAATCAGACTCAGGTGGTTGGGCTTATGTGACAAGCTTTTTTACCTGCTGAGCCTTTACATCAGCTTCAGAGTGGAGTTTTTAGGGAATGGGTCTCACCCTTAGGATTTACACACCCCTCACTTCCAACCCTCAGAATCTCTGCCGAGGTTCTGGTCAAAAGAGACAAAACATGAAACAATGGCTTTGCCCAAAGCAAGCTGGAGTTAGGCAGAGATGATCTGCTCTCGACTGGGTGGGATTCCTTGCTGTGGCCCTTAGAGGAACAAACAGAATATGGAAAACAAAGCCCCTTGGGCCAGAAGCAGATGTAAGGCCATGCTCCTATGAAAAGGCCTAGGGTGATGAATCCTTTGGAACACCGTTATTCCGTGTGTGTGTGTCTGTCCGTCCGTCTGTCTGTCTGTCTGTCTGTGCACGCACGTGCATGTGTATGTGCAGTATGGCAGAGGTTAGTGTGGGAGAGCAGTCTTGGTGAAAGCAAAACCCTACAGAGACAGAGGTGAGGCAAGCCTGGCAAGACTAACAGGTTGGTCAGGCAGGTCCAGCTTGTGGGCAACAGGCCCAACCAGAGGCCCTGGAAGTGGGCTTGCTATAGAGTGACAGTAGCCAAGGTTACAGAAAGAGAGAGTCTGATAGAATACTAGTGTGGGTCCTAAGGATGGAGAGGAAGGAAAGAAAAGAAGCTACCACCACTTGAATGAATCTAAAAGAAGAATATGATAATTTTTTTCAAAGGCAAGTCAGAAGGGAGATAAATGGCCACTGCCCCAGAAACTGAAGCATGGATCAAAGTTGTAGGGGCAGATCTTGACTTAGGGCTTGGGACATGGATATTGTGGTTGATCCAGAGATATCCAGAATAAACTTTCGAGCAAGTATTGGAGAAAAGGGACTTTGCTTCGGTGACTTTCTATACCCAAACATGGAAGGACTGACACTGAGTGAGCAGAATGGAACAAGGCCGGGGAAAGCACCCAGCGCAGTAGCCAGAGGCTGTAGTCAGAGGAGTAGCCTGTGAGGAAAGCCTTCTCATCCCACTCTGTGATTCTCTCTACAAATATTCATTCACCATGCTAGACACTGGCAAGGTGATGGACATACAGGCAAGGTAATCGTGCCTGTTACCTTGAAAATCTCAGGGCATAAGTCAGCCAACTGTGGCTTTCTCACGAGCCCCTTCCCAAGGTGGCACAGCTTTTATAGCTCAGCTCCATCCTAGTTTTGCAACTTTGCCCATGGCAGTGGCTGAGTGCCGGTGTGGTAGAGCGAATAGAGCAGCACTGTGTCAGAGGGGTCACAAGGCAGAGAAGAAGGAATTAAGAGAGATGGTACAGTGAAATACTTGCCTCATGGCATGAGGCCCCAAGTACTTTAGTGGCATGTGTGCTGTGTGGACAGGAAGTGCCAGAAGTTTCCACACTCAGTGGCTAACAAGAAGGAACTGAGATACATCCAGTGTCAGTCCACAAGCTGGACAAATCTCTCTAGAATCACGGAAGATGTTTTCCCAGGGCCCCAGAAATCTTGCCTAAATTTAGCTGCAGGTGTGGCAAGGCCTGGAGAACTGTCCATCCAGGAGGTTGGAGCTGGTCTGCCCTTTATATTGCTCCAAACACTGAATCTAAAACCATAAGTGTATCTCTAGACACAGACTAAGGAGAGCATGGTGAAAAGAAATTAAGCCATCTGGTGATAAAAATAATAGATCTTCAATTTGACTTAAGACCTTCTTAACAAAAGGGAGCTCATGCCTGGTACTAGAAACCTGACCGACTACCCAGGGCTGGTGAAGTCATGAATCCTGGAGGGGAATCTATAACCACCAATTTTCAAAACCGGCACAATCCCTAACCACGGTCTATGTGTGTCCTCACACCCACAGGTAAGTGTCATCCTCACCTTCATCAAGGAACCTTTCTGCAACACAGTCTACTACAGAAAATCACAACCAATCGAAATACAGTTGTGGAGCCCAGTCCCCACTGATACATCTATAAGACAGCCATTGTGCCTAAGGCTCAGGGATCATTGCAGAAGAAGGGTCTGAAGGTTCATAAGGGCCAGAGGAACAGGAAGTTTGCTGTAAGGCTGTGTCTCCTAGGCCTCTTAGAGCTACGCCTCTAAAATCTCACCAATTGGCTGCCTAGAAGAACTGAACAAGGATAACACCAGTAGACATGCTAGCATGGATGGGGAAAGCCCAAAAGGCCTCAACCTTCGGGAAAAAAAAAAGATAAATAAAAACAAAAAACTACAGGCAACCAAGGAATGCTGAGAATTTGAGAAATAGACTTTCCCAGGGAAGAGCACACTAATTGGTTATCAAATACCAAGTAGTCAGTCCTGAAAACCTACATATAAGTAACATCATACAGACTGAGCAGGTTGGAACACACACAGAAATACACGATACATATGTGTACATACACAGAAACAAATACACATATTACACATATGTATGTTTCTGTGTATTCCTAATATATTCCCAAAACACACACACACATACAATGTAACAGTTAATGAAAAAAGAGGCCATGTATTTGAACAAGGAGGGATACATGGGAGGGTTTGGAAGGAGGAAAGGAAAGGGAAATTATGCAATGCATGTTATAATCTTTTAAAAAAAGCTTAAAAAAGAAACTCGTTAGGTCCTTTGAACTGGGGAAATGTATCTGTGTTTAAAGTGTTTGCTTATAAGCATAAGGACTTGAGTTCAATCCCAATTCCTACATTTAAAGAAAAGGCCATGAGACACATGGACACTTGGGTCTGGTTGGCCAACTGTTCCAGCCTAATTGGTGACCTTCAGGTTCCATGAAAGACTCTCAGAAAACTACAAGTTGAACGGTTCCTGAGAAATGACAGCTGAGATTTTTCTCTGGCCTTTGTGTGTGCACACACACAAACACATACACACATACACATATTAAGCAGCTACAGCCCACTTGATAACAGTTCAGGACTGAGTTTGAGACACAAGGGGGTCCCAAAGGCCTGAGGCTGTAGAGTGCTCAAGCCCTGCAGCGGTGGCCCAGCCAGACCTGGTCACATAGATAAACAGAAGCCTCATCCAAGCAGTCTCACATCAAAGGCTGCCAGGCAAGTCGACCTTCATCTCAACCTAGCCGAGCATCCAGAGGTCACTGGGAGGAAAGGGGCCTTGTGCTACTCCAAGAGGTCCTCCACGTTCCCCCTCCAGCCTGTCCAGTGGTGAGCAGTGTATCTAGGACACAGATAGCTCTGTCAGGGCCTCTAGGTCTTGCAATGACCCTCCAGCATGGCTGAGCAATGTACGGAGCACACAGGACACACCTGTGTGACAATTGGACCAGCCTCCACCCCCCTTTTCCTCTTACTGGGTGAAGTCTTCAGAAGCAGTCTGGTCTCCTGACAGAAGCCTCTCTCACTCAAGGCTTCCCTGGAGAATGTACCTTGGAGAGCCAGGGTCCTCACAGCTGGCTGAGGCACCATGAAGTCTGCTGTCCAATGGATGGGCAAGTATCTGTTTAGAGTCACACATGCTACATGACTTGGGACAACTGAAGTTGCTTCTTCCTCCTGTTCCTCTGGAGCAGGTGGGGTGGTAATGATCATGAGAGCCCATGGGGGAGGAGATGGAAGCCACGGAAAGAGCTGCCCCTTCTATGTGGTAGCTGAAGAAGCTGGACAAGAACCTTTCACCCTGTTTCTTCCCTTCTGTATGTGCATGTGTTCATGTGTATGCAGGTACCCATGTTTGTGCAGGTATGTGCCTGTGTGTGTACATGTGGAGGCCAGAGGACAACTCTGGGTACCATTCCTTAGGTGTCGCCTGCCTCATTTTTTTTTTGACAGGGTCTCTCATTGACCTGGAACCTACTGATTCCATTAGGCTGCCTGGCCAGTGGACTCGTGTGTCTCACAGCTTTTTACATGGGATCTGGGATCAAACTCTGCTTACAATGCTTGCAAGGCAAACACTTAGGAAACTAAGCCATCTCCACTGCCCAAACAGCCTGATTTCTTTTCAGCCCTGTCTCCCTCAGTGTTTAGAGAAACACTTCAATGTTCAGAGCAGCATAAAAGGCAGACCAATCCCAGCACTCCTGGCTGGACCGGAGAGTCCTCCAGGCCCTGCCACACCAGCAACCAAAGACAGGGTTTCTGGGGCCCTAGGAAGACCCTCTGTGATTCCAGACAGAGGTGTCCAGCTGATGGATTGATGCTTAATTTACTTCAGTTCCTTCCTGTTGATCACTTAAAGTGATGGCTCTCATTACTCCCCTGGAGGGGGATGAGTAGCAAGAAGCAGGAACTCAGTGCTGAGCTAACCAGAGCTTGGGGAAAAACCTAGAAGGAGAGAGGAGTTGTTTGTGGAACAGCAGAAACCTCAGTCTCCATTGGCCACTCGTGAACAATAGATGATCTGTGTAACCCAGAATAAAACCCAGACACCGTATTAATACAAGTAGCTCAGGTCCCCAGGTGATCCTGAAGGAAGAGTGAGGCCCACCAGTGCGCAGAGTGGAAGTACTCACTGTCCACTCCTAGCCCTGCGCTGCGCTGCCGATGCCTGCCGGGGAAGGTGGGTGGACAGGCTTGTCGGTTAAGGGCCAGTGAAGAGTGAAGGACACAGATAACGGAGGATATCACACATATAGCTTACCTTAGAGTTTGTTGTTGTTGTTGTTGAGCTTTAACACACTAATTCCACGGAGGAGAGCAAGGTACCCAAGAAAATGACTCCAAAGGGTTTCTACCAGCATCTAGTCAAGTGTCTTTGAAAAACTAACCACTCAGATTCTCAGTTTCTTTACCTCTAAAATAGGGTGACAAAATGGCCCACCTGACTCACTGCTCTGTGATGGTTTGAGACCGCTCCTGCAATGTGTGGCCCCATCGTAAGTGTTCAAACAAGCAAAACAAACTGATGAAAAGTCTCTGTCCCTGGGGCTGTCGTTCTCAGGGAGTGACTGATTCACATTCTCCTGGGGCGGAGCTTGTGTAGAAGCCAGGCAAGAAGACACCTCTGTGAGTTTGGGCTCAGGGATATAGTGAAAGCTCCGGGGCTGTTTAAAAATCTTGTGTGTGTACAAATGACAAACGGGCAGAGGAAGAAATCAGGGAGACAATCCCTGTCACAATAGCCACAAATAATAGAAAATAGTGTGGGGTAACTCTAACCAAGCAAGGAAAGCGACCTGGTTGTCAAGAACTTCAAGTCTTTGAAGAAAGAAATTGGAGAATATATCAGAAGATGGAAAGATCTCCCATGCTCATGGATCAGTAGGATTAACATAGTAAAAATGGCCCTCTTACCAAAAGAAATCTACAGATTCAATGTAATCCCCACCAAAATCCCAACAGAGTTCTTTACAGACCTTGAAAGAGCAATACAAACAAGCAAACAAATTAGCATATCTAAAACAATTCTGTACAAAAAAGAACTTACAGAGATATGACCATCCCTGATTTTAAGCTCTACTACAGAACTATAATAATAAAAAAACATGGAATTGGCATAAAAAGACAGGTTGATTAATGGAATCAAATTGAAAACACAGACATAAATCCACATACCTATAGACACTTGATTTTCAATGAAGAAGCCAAAATTATAGAATAGAAAAAGGAAAGTATCTTTAACAAATGGTGCTGGTCTAACTGGATGTCAGCATGTAGAAGAATGCAAATCATTCCGTATCTATCATTCTGCACAAAACTCAAGTCCAAGTGAATCAAAGACCTCAACATAAATCCACTGAACCAGATAGAAGAGAAAGTGGAAAATAGCCTTGAACACATTTGCAGGGAGACAACTTTCTGAATAAAACATCAGTAGCACAGACACTAAGATCAACAACTAATATATGAGGTCTCATGAAACTGAAAAGCTTCTGTAAAGCAAAGGACACAGTTAACAAGGCAAAACCACAGCTTACAGAATGGGAAAAGATCTTCACCAACCCCACATTCAATAGAAGACTGATCTCCAAAATACATAAAGAACTCAAGAAATTAGACATCAAAAAACTAAATAATCCAGTTTAATAAATAGGGTACAGACCTAAAAAAAATCCTCAACAGAAGAATCTCAAATGTCTGAGAAACACTTAAAGAAATGTTTAACATCCTTAGCCATAAGGGAACTGCAACTTAAACGACACTGAGCATTCATCTTACTTCTATCAGAATGGCTAAAATCAACAACATAAGAGACAGCTCATTTTAGTGAGGATACAGAGCAAGGGGAACACTCCTCCATTGCTGGTGGGAGTGTAAACTTGTACAACCACTTTGGAAATCAACACGACAGTTTCCTAGAAAATTGGGAATTAATCTACCTCAAAATTCAACTATACCACTCTTGGGTATATACCTAAAAGATGCTCAATCATACCACAAGAACTCTTGCTCAACTAGTGTGAGAAGTCCTTCTGTATATGTGTTGCTTTTATTGGTTAATGAATAAAGAAGCTGCCTTGGCCTGTGATAGGACAGAGTAGAGCTAGGCAGGGAAAACTAAACTGAATGCTGATAGAAAGAAGTTGGAGTCACAAGAAGCCATGTAGCCCCGCCAGAGACAGAAGCTGGACAGAACCTTGCTGGTAAGCCACAGCCACATGGTGATACACAGATTAGTAGAAATGGATTAAGTTAAACTATAAGAGTTAGCCAGAAATACTCATAAGGTATTGGCCAAATAGTATTGCAAATAATATAGTTTCTGAGTAATTATTTTGTGATCTGGGCAGCCGGGAACAAACAAGCGACCTCCTACTACAGACAAGTAGCCGCCAACAACACTCAACTATGTTCATAGAAGCTTTATTTGTGATAGCTAGAACCTGGAACCCCACCCAGAAGCTCCCTCCCATCTGTCAATCACTGACACCTAGAAAGTTAGTGTCAAGCAGTTGTTCTGGCTTCCTTCTGTTTGGAAGGACACATAGCAAGCAGGGGTCAGGGTACGTGGTTAACCTAGACTTTGACACACAGGGCTGAATAAGTGGTGGCTGGACTGAGGTTATAACTGTTGTTAGATTATTGCTGCTGCTGTGGTCCCATCTAAGTGAGAAGCATGGTAACTTTTTAAAGCCTAGGGGTAGGAATCATGAAAGTCCTTAGGAAGGAGATCAGACTCACCCAGAGAATTTTGAAGAGTCTCCTGGGCTGGGAGAGAGCTCGGTAGTGAACAGCATTTACTGTTCTTCCCTGGGATCAGAATTCAGTTCCCAGCACCCATGCTGGGCAGCTCACAAACACCTAAACTCCAGCTCCAGGGGATCTGACACTCTCTTCTGGCCTTCATAGGTAGACACAGATGGCATGCATGTTCACATACATGTACACGCGCTCTCACACACACACACATCTTTTTAAAATAGCAAGTAGAATCTTTCCTCTCCAAAACCATCAGGCGGTCCTAACTAGGGAGGCTTCAGGTGGTCCTTGCAGACAGAAGCATCTCCCCATCAATTAAGCCTGAAAGGCCACAGATTGCAACCTCCCAAGAGCCTAGAACAGTTCCTCTGTTGCTTGTGTGGTTTCATTCATACATAAAACTGTTATTCTTGCAAACTAAATAAAAGGCTTGCCCATAAGACTTCTTGATAACCTTTACAAACCTAGGACAAATAAACCCATCTGGAAAACCCACTCAATCTTGAGGGCTTAGCGTGGGGCTTGATGACCCAGGAATTCTGATCTGGCTTCTATTCCCTCCCTCTCAAAGATAACAAAGAAATGAGTGCCAAAGCCACATACATGTTGGAAACACTTATCTTTTCCTTCCCTCCAACCCTCAGAGATAGCAGCTTTGGAAGAGCTTTGTACTAAACAAGCTCGTCAGGAATTCTTTTCAGGAAATTAAGCCACAGTTTGAATCTTGTCTATTTAACACATTGTTTAGAAATGTTTGGGTAACCTTTAAAGTTTGTCTCCAGAACAGAGGATCCCATACACTCCAAGTGAATTCTTTTGGCATTTGAAGGTCATTAAGACTCCAAGATATGTGCTTATTTATGTGGGTTTGAGTCACACATCTGTGTCCTCGGCTGAGGGGCAGGAAGCCATGACACCTGTAAAGAGAAAGCCTTCTGTAGTGCTGCCATGGTGTCCTGGAAAGAAAGGGGAACCTGTAGATGTGGCTACAGCTGCCCACTAGGGGGCCTCGCAGGGTGATGGGATCAGTGCCATGGTGTTAACAGGTTCAGAGTTCTCTGAGGGCAGGGGGCCAGCTCCATGGAAAGCTGTGGAAAATCCTCAAGTTGAGGCATATGCCCTTAAGGCCACAATGTGCCAAACAGGGTCTGCTCAGGACCATGAAAGCCTGTCATAGCAGAGACCAGAGCAGATGTGTGCACCTATGTCCACAGCAGTAGCATTCATGAGAACTAAAGGTAAAAGCTGCCCATGTCCATTTGTGGGGGGATGGATAAGCAAAGCATGACGAGCAAGGGGCTATGTATTTCTCTTTTTATATTTCTTTCTCTGCAGTGAGTCTCAACTATTTTCTTCTTGTGGAAAATGAAAATGTACTGAAAGTTTATCCCACCTCCCCCATGCCGAAGTGACTAAGTCTCTGCTTTTGGTGCTTACATTTATTCTATGCATTGTATTTGACAATGTACAAGTTATATGTTCTGTATTAATACATGCATTATTACATATACTATGCAACCTTAGCCCTGGAAAGATAGGAAATCTTGAGATAAGCTAAAACATGAGTGTCTAAATGAATCTTTAAGACATTATATAAAGTAAAATGAGCCAATTACAAAAGGACAATGCGCAGTTCAGCATCCTGTAACAATATTCTGAGGAATGCAAACGACCACCCAGGATGAATACAGGTTGTCCTGAGGGCTTGTCTAAAGGAGAAGGTAATTCCTGTATACCACCAATCACCAGCATTCAGAGGTTCTGTTAGCAGTAGCATCCTTGCTAGTTCAGAGATCTGGTATCTGGCTTAGAGCTGAGGAACCAACATTGCCAGGGAAGTTGAGCAACATCTTCACTCCGCTGGGATGAGGTCTGAAAAATGAGGAAGGAACCTGTGAATGGAATCCAGATCTCCAAGAACGAAGATCTCTATTCCCTCGATAGTTTGAAGTTGTGTCATCGTTCTCTTAATAAAATTGTTCTTTGCCAAAAAAAAAAAAGACAATGCTAAAGCATTCTGCTTCGATGAGGTTCCTAGAGTCACCTGAAGGATGGATGGATGAATGGATGGATGGATGGATGGATAGATGGATGGATGGATGGATGGGTGGATGATGGATATCAGGGGTTTGAAGGGAGAAACATGGACTGAGTATCCCATGGGTGTAGAGTTTACCTATCATCAAGACAGATAGTGGTAATGGCAGTCCACAGGGTGAATGTTCTAAATGCCACAGAACTATGCACTCAGTGCAGTTAAAATGGGAAGTTTTATGTTTTGTATATGTTACTACAACACATTTTTTAAAAATTCTTCCCATAGTAAGAGTTTATATGTCCATTCATGCACGTACACACACTCAGGGCATATGACTGATAAGAAGTGTTGCTTTCTCAACAACACTTGTATTTTGGCAGGAGCTAGGCCCTAAATCAAGGTTTCTCCTCCTCCTATCTGGGACAGCAGAACCGCAAGGCAATGAATACTGGAGTTCCCACACACACACCCTTGCCCCACCCTTGCCCTTTCTCTAACACACAACCTTGCTTTCCTCCCTCTGCAAGGCAGGGCTGTCCTGGGCCAGCCACATCCAAGCTAATAAACAGCTATCCATGCTGGGTCTTCTGTAACTCCAACACGCTATTTCTCATCTCTGCTGCTCTTTCTTTTTTTTCTGGCCAAGACTAAAATTGGTCATCCATCCAGATCTGAAATGGCACAGCTCATGCTCCTGGTTTTCAGAGATACAGACATGTTGGGTACAAGGAACTGACTTCCGAGGGCACAGTGAGTCTCACCATGTTTCAAACAAAAAGTTGATTTCAGCAGGAATTGTGGCAATATGGTGGTATTTTAAAAAGTAAAGAGGGCATTGGGAATATTTAGTCTAATGTCCTCAGTTTTCAGATACAGGAAATGAGCCAAAAAGAGAAGTGACTCCCACAGGGCCAACTCTTATGTCTGGGGTGCCTTTCTTCCTCTGCCTCCTGGGCTGCCATTTGCAGAAAGCTGGTATCCTGCTGAAGAATAAGATGAGGTGGCTAATAGTAATGCTTCCAGAAAGTTTCACAAAGTATCCTCATAGTCCATTAGTACACCTTTAAACACATGATCACTTGACTTATAAGATTAACTTGCAAAAAGTAAGAGTTTTGCAGATCGTTAAGCCTGGAACAAAAGTCTTGTAGAAAGAAACATCAAGAAAAAAAGACGGTGACGTGTAGGAGATGGCCATTGTGACCTTTAAAATCCAGGCATTAAAAAAAGATGCCTGTGTGCATGTGTGTGTGTGTGCGCATGTGTGTGTGTGTGCATGTGTGTGTGTGTGTGGTGTTTGTATATGTGCACACATATGCGTGTGTGTGTGTGATATGGACATGTTCTTATGGGTGTGTGTGCCTGGGTGTGTGTTGGTTCATGTACATTTGTGTATGCACATGTACATGTGTATATAGGTGATTTCAGGCCACGTGTCTTTCTTCATCATGCTCCACCTTCTTTTTTGAGACAGGGTCTCTCACTGAATCCGAGACTCACTGATTCAGTGAGACTAGCTGGCCAGGGAGCTCTGGGCACATGTCTGTCTCTGTCCATGCAGCACTGAGGTTCTGCACAATGATCCATTCTTCTTTTACATGGCTACTGAAAATAAGCTTCATGCTTGTGCAGCAAGTATTGCCAACTAGCCGGGATTTTCCTTGCAGCCCTCTACCCAAGAGAGGCCTTCCATCAAGGCCCACCTCTTCACCATGGCCCAGTCGATGTCCTTTCAGAATTCATCTTTGCTGTCTGTCAAAACAGGGGTCTGGACTGGGGAGGGAAGTGTGGTCCTGAGGATGGTGGCTCTTGAACTAGAAGCAGAATCTTGTCAGTGAACTGTTTCAAAAATGTCTTCCCGTTTTCTTTCTGGAGAGGGTGGCTCCAGTGAGCTGGGGGAGGGGCGGTCCTGAGTGCTGTTTATTTGTCTTATTTTAAGTTTGAATTATTTTAGTTATTATTAATAGTTAATTACAGACATTAGATTCAGTCTTCAAAAGGAAGAAAAATGGTTGTATACATTGGACACCCCCCCTTCAATGTCCATCCTACCTCAGAAGTCTTTCCCCCAGACAAACCCATTCTTGTTTCTTGATAGCTCTCCAGAGATGTTCTCTGAAGTCTCAAGCAGCCCAAGTATTTGTGCCGCAGCTGATCTTGAGACAAGCCTGAGCCTGCTCTGCACAGTTTGCTGTCTGCCAGGCTCTCTGTCAGTGTACACTGGCTGACATCTTGCTGAAGGCCAGCACTGCTCAGAGGCCTGAGAGCTACAGTTGTGTGCAGCCCCAAGCCTCTCTCCTCTCACAAAGGAAAGTAGAATTCTCCCTCTGGCCTGGAACCAAGCTGGGAAAGGCTTCTACCCTCAGAGTGTGACAACAGGGGTGTTGGGGTGTCAGGATGGATGACTGTGGAGAGCCCCAGGTATTGCCTGAGAATGAAGCTAGTCAAGGCGGAAGGTCCCGAGGAAGATGGGGTTCTGAAGCTCTGTCTTTCCCTCCTCTGTCCTCTGTGACGTGAGGAATTGGAATGCAGAGATTGTTTCCAAAAACTGACTGATTATGTATCTGAAAAACTAACCCAGATGCTAGAGGGTAAAAGCCCCCTACTCCTGGGACTGGACTCGGCAACAGCTCGCGGCTCGTCTGTGAATGGTCCTAGCACTCTGTGTCTTCACATTCTCCTGCTCTTAGTCAATAAATAACACAGTGAAGCCACACCAGGGGTCTGGGTTTTGGACAAATTATCTTTTCAGCACTTGGGTCCCTTGACTTCGTCTCTGGGTTGCCTCCGGTGTCTCAGCCAGTTGGCTAGCCTCAGAGCTGGGGCTGAGTGTGGGCTTTCTGTGTGACTAGAGGAAGAACCCCTTTGCATTGTTGAAAATTTAGAGGGCCCTGGGAATGGCCCCAATGCTGTGGGAGGGACCCCTACTAGGATCCAGGCACCTGGGTTCTGGTCCCAGCTGTGCGTTGACTCCACGCTCTTGGCCTCGTTCTGCAGCCTCAGGGCTGCGTCTCTCCTCCACATGTGTCCCTTGTGTTCACCAGAGTTCTTCATTACACTGCTGTGCTTAAATCTCACCGTCCCCTGGGGCGAGAGCTATGAGTAAACCCATTTTATTGACACCAAATGAGATTGGAGAGGATGTCAGAACAATGATGTGGGAGCCAGAACTCAGAGTCCTTCCTGACTGCACAGAAATGATGGATCCCCAACCCTCAGCCTCTGCCAGACCACTCTCCAGTCTCCAGAGGTCTCCCTTCCATCCTACCCTTACCCACATGGCATCCTTCCTATTCTATGCAATGGCCTTTATTCCTCCCATATAGCCCATGCCCACTCCCATCTGGTCATTCCTTGTGTTTGTTCCTTCTTCCATACCTTCAACAAAGGCCTTGAGTGTCCAGAGCCTGGCCCCTTGCTGGACGTGGGGACTGTATAAGAGAAGGACCAATCCTGGGGCACCTCCCCCACTTCCAGTCTGACACAGGAAGTAAAACACATCTCTGTACCATTATGTGGTAATCCTCTGTTCACAATAAGAAGAGCTTCTTGGGAAGGCAGAGGAAGATGGGGATAAATTTTGATAGGGGAGAAAGAACTGATGACATTTTGGAGAGAAATTTTATAGGGAGGGTGACATTTGAATTAGTTAATACTTCCTTGCTCCGATTTTAGAAAGATGGGTGGAGGTCAGAGGTCAGAGAGTGGGAACACTGATTTACCATGCAGTCTACTGCATACAAGGCACCACATCTTGGCATCTCTCTTGGTCAGTGGCAGGCAGGTAGACGATTCACAGGCAGGCCTGTCTAAAACTCAGATCCTGAACCCTATGCTGGCTCGCTCTGGCATGTTGCTTCTCAGAAGAAAAGGGTGAGAGTAACAGAGATGTGTTAGAGAAGAAACCCCCAAGGGTATGAAGTCTTCTTTGAGAGGAGAGCACCTGTCCACTAGGCAAGGATAGGTGCCCAAGGATAGGTGTACTTCAGGAAACCAGGAAGGTGCCAGCAAGGCTGCAAGAACCTATTCCATTCTGAACGGACTTTGCAGGGAGAGGCACGGCTCCAGAGGAAAGGCTCAATGCCAGGCTTCCTACTTCCCTTTGAGACTATCAGATGGGGAGTTTCATCAAGGTTTCTCTGGTTTCCCAGGTTGACCAGTGGACTAATGGCTGCCCGGCTGGAATCCCCAGGAGAGCTGTGGACAGGAAGAAGGTGCCCAGGGTGGGGAAAACAGAGCAGAGGAGGGCAGGGCAGGATCCACACAGCAATCAGCTGAAGTCAAGGGCACAGGTGGTTGTGGGAGTGGGAGAGTGAGGGAAAGACAGTTCCGAAGACAGTAGAGCATACAGACAACAATGCCAGAGTAATAGACTTCCAGAGGAAGGACCTCCACTCACGGATTCCTAGCACCCTCATTTCCCAGGCCCTGTGCTGGGCTCTGGTGCTGCACTGGGAGCATGACTTAGCTCACACATCCAGGGCCTTGTGGTTTGATTTATCTTTCCTGGACCTTTTCTGCAGTGTCAAGCTCAATGACATTCCTCAAAACACGAATGAGAACTCCTGGTTAAACCTGAATCTTTTCTCACTTCCTGTCACCAAATGACTTGAGCTGTGAAATAGTAATCTTTGCATTTGGCCGGGGGAGCCGCTAGTCAGAGACCCAATGAGACTGGATCCGTTGTGAGTCAGGCATGCTTCAAATCCAGCTTTGCCATGTCTGTGAGACCTCTGCACTGCAGATCCTCTCCTATAAAACAGTGGGAGGTTCAAGGGATGGCTCAGTGGGTAAAGCATTTGCTGCTCAAGTGTGAGGACCAGAGTTCAAACCCCAGGTAGCCACATTAATGCCACATGAGCATTTCATCCCTCCTGTAATTCTAGGGCTCAGCAGGAAGTAAGCTGTCGAGCTGGAACGCTCTTGGTTCAAGTGAGAGACCCTACCTCAATATCTAAGGTTAAGAATGATTGAGGAGATACCCAAAATCAACATCTGACCTCCATATACATATACATGCACAACATCACCCATCATACACACACACACACACACCATAGACACACACAAATCAAAAATAGATAGATAGATATTTTAAATTAAAAAGAAAAAATGGAGGGTAAAATTACCACATACAGTAGGTCCACATTATGGGGATTGTTGACAGTGGTAAAGGGAACTCAATAGTCTTTGAACATATGCGCACAATACACCAGAATAAAACATTTGAAGTATACATAACATACAAAGCATCCATATCTAAGAAGCAAGAGCACACACCAAATCAGTACAAAAGACCACAACAACAGAAAACTGAGCAAGAAATGTGAATAGGTAGGAGAAGAATGAATCTAAGAGGTCAGGCAGCTCACAAGCAGACACCCTGATAGCAGTGCAGACCGTCACTGAGGAGGTGGCCTTAGTGTTGCTTTAAATAAACCCTGTGTTACTCTTTAGCAGAGTAAACTATACTTGACTCCTTTCCATGGGAGAGGAACAGAGAGAGAAAAATTTGTTTCAATATATTTGCACATATAGACAGACAGATAGAGAAAGATCCTACTAGACTGTAAATACACTCAAACATACTTGTGCACAGTGTGAAAACATGATTGTCAGAGAGAAAAGAAGGGCTTGGAAAGGGTCTCGCCAGATGAGCATCAGTTGTTGCTCCTAGATAACAGCATCAGCGGTTGCCCCCCGATAACAGCACCAGCGGTTGCCCCCCGATAACAGCACCAGCGGTTGCTCCCAGGGAACAGCATCAGTGGTTGCTCCTAGGGAACAGCATCAGTGGTTGCTCCTAGGAAACAGCTGGGCGTGGAAGTGAGGTAATCAAAGGGCACTTGAGCTCTATGGGGAAAGCTTCATTTTATCTTAAGAACGTTTTCTCAGATTCATTTAAATTGATTGATGAGAAAAATACCAAGTATATCTAATAACTTACTTCCACTTGAGGGGCAGTCAGAGGTTCTGACTCTGGTGCCTGGCCACCTGGGTGTGCACCTGCTCTGCCACCTCCTCTGAGCCCAGCCAAGCCATCTAACTTCCCTTCACCCAATTTGCTCATCTTTCATATAAATGTAATAATATTTGCCAAGGGGAGTTGTGTGAACACATGAACCTAGCATGATGACAGTTCAGTGTCTGGTGTGTGGAAGGCCTGGGTGCTATAATCCACATACTCATCCCCTCTTTCCTATTGCAGATGATAATCATTACGTGTTTGTTGCAGGGTATTGGATCACACAGTGAACCCCAAGATTGCTTTATTCAAATAAGAACAACCATAGCTCACAAGGGAAAGCAAGCAACCAGTTGACTGGAAGTGACATAGAGAGTGAGGGGAAGTCGGGAGTTGGGAGAGACAGAGAGACACGGGCAGTAGAAGGGAGGCACACCCAGTTGGAGGAGTTTTTGTTTCAGACAGGAGCGAAGAAAGCTGTCTTTCTGAGAGGACAGAGGAGAGGAGGAGGAAGGTCAGCTGGCTGCTTTCTCTGCCTCTCTGAGCTAGCAAGTTTTCACCCCAGCATCTGACTCCCGAGTGTTTATTGGTAAAATAGAATGATAGAGACTTAGTTAAAAAAAAAACAAAAAACCATTTGCCTCCCTACATGGAGGCGGCTGAGGCAGCAGTGGCAGCATGAGAAGGATCTCCTAGGCCCTGCATCAGCAGCGAGCAGGCAGCGCTGGCTGTAGAGGCTCAGTCAGCAATTGAAGAAGAAGCGATAGGATTAGATGCAGCTGCGGTGCCGCATATAAAAAGCAGCACATGTTAGAATTGGAGAAGTCCACAGTTAGCCTGCTCTCATCAACTGATAAAGAAATTAAGACCAGCACATTCAGCGCTTGTCCAAGGGTTATACGGTTGTTGAAGTTGAAAGCCCAGATCCAGACTGGGCTACTGCTCTGACGTACAAAGTCAAGTTCTTCAGTGTCCAGACATCTCCAGCCCACACTTCCCTTGAAAACACCCTGCCATCCCATCCTTCACACTCCTTTCCCCAGACCTCCTTTGGAGACACACGACTCCAGTAAAATCTTCATGCATTGCACAGATGCTGTGCTTGGGGCCAGAGAGAAAAATCAGTTCTGCGTTTGCTGGCTCCCTTGTTCTAGTTCTCAGTTAGTGCTCCAGGAAGATGACACCTAACGGTTATAGTTAAGTGCTGAGGGGTCCTCGCAGGTCCCAATACAGGCCAAGTCTGGCCTCATTCTGCCTGCAAAGTCCGGAGGAAGAAATTGAGAAAATCTTGAGGAGTTTTCCCAAGAGTTTTAGAGATGATTTCATTTTCTACTGAATTAAGTAAAGTGTTAGGGGCTAGAGAGATCAGCAGTTAAGAGCACTGACTGTTCTTCCAGAGAAGTCAGGTTCAGTTCCCAGCACCCAAGTCGCAGCTCACAACCATCAGTAACTCCAACTCCAGAGGACCTGATGTCAAGGGGACTGCACACATGTGACGCACAGACACCCATGCAGGCAAAATATCAATGCACATAAAATAAAAAAGAACGTCTCCAAAAAAACTGATGACAACTTTCCAATTAATCTTTAAGAGGCAGGCAATTTAGGGAGCCGCAGGGACGGCTCAGAAGTTAAGAGCATCACCGTTATTGCAGAGAAGCAGAGTTCAGTGCCTGTCTATCACCCACATCAGGCGGCTCACAACCACATGCAGCTCCAGCTTCAAGGACTCTGATGTCCTTTTCTGGCCTCCTCAGGTATTAGCAGGCACATATGTATACACAAACAAAAGCAAATCTCTTAAAAATAAAATCAAAAACAAGCACTTTAGGAAGTTTGCAATACTGTTTAATTTTCCAGAGTTGGAATGGAGGCAGGACCAGGCAGCCTTTTGAACAGTGGTTCTTATCCTGTGGACCGTGACCCCATTGGCAAACCGCCATCTTTACTATATTTACTATAAGCGGAGACTGCTCTTTCGTTCACATATATAGAAGGACATCACACATCGATTTACACTATGATTCATAACAGTAGCAAAATTATAGCTATGAATTAGCAACCAAAAATTGTATGGATGGCAGTCACTACAGTATGAGGGACTTTATTAAGGGTCACAGCTTTAGGAACGTGGAGAGCCTCTGCTGTAGATGAATGAGTATGTGAACAGTACGTATACATTTAGAATATTCCAGAATAGCATGACTTCCAGGTATTTTGCTTCCCTGATGGAGTATGACTCCTGAGCTTGTTTCTGTATATCTTGTTACACACTTTTTAAAAATTCTCTTTTTAACATACATTAGGGGTCAAAATGAGTACTTTTGGGTAGCAGATAAACATAACTTAATGGAGCTAAGTTAACACTTAAGAAATGCTTCAAAAATTCATCCAAGAACCATGTCTTGAACACCCTCTGAGGGAGGCTAAAGTTTTGGGAGGGGAGCTGTGGGAAAGGGGGGAATCTTCTCCTGAGAACATGTTAATGGACTCTTACCTTGGGGTCCAGCAGGTGGTGACGTGTAAAGGGCAAACACTGAAAACAAAGAAATGCAAATGGAACATGTCGGCCCAATGTAGCCACCCCAGGAGAGCCCTAGGCAGGAGCAGCTTTGAAGGTGATGGATGGAGCTTGGGCTCCCAGCTCAGCTGGCTTCAGGCTACCGACCTCCTCCTGGAGGACTGGGGTGGTCCAGTTCTCACAATCACACCATGCATCATTGATATTCTTCAGGCCCGCCATCTCTTAGAGATAGCTGGGAATGTGTCCGTGAAATGTCTTTCCTGCTCCATGGCTGGACGCTTGTGGCAGGTACTGAGTGTCACCCACAAAAATGCGGAGTTAACAAGTTTGTCCCTGAAGTGAGGTCTCTTTCGTCTTGATGGAGAACAGACATGAGATGGTTGTGGTTTGGTCCCTGATGCCAGGATAATCTCTGCCATTGTCAGACAAGTTCCTGAGAAAACAAAAGAAAGTATGGATGGCCTGAAGAGCAAATCATGCTTAGCCAACTTCAGAGGACCCACCTGGCTTATGGAAAGAGAAAAGGCAGACTGTTGACCATGTTCGCAGTGCGAGTGGTCTTCTCCCCAGAAAAGAAATCAATTCCAGTCTCCGAATGGTGAGGGAAGCCACTAGATAGCTACCTGTGGTGAGGGAGGCTTTTCATGAGGCCTCAGTTCCCTGAGATTGGAAGTAAGTTATGAATACGGATAGAAGAAAAGAAAGAGGGAGAAAGGGGAGGAAGAAAAAGAAAGGGGAGGAAGGAAGAATGATGGACAGAAGAAAGGGAGAAAGATGGACAGAAGGAAGGGAGAACAATAGGCAGAAAAAAGAAAAAGCAAAGGATACCACAATGCAGATGTTGGGTGTCTCCCAAAGTCCCATTGTAACATGAGGAGCAGGCTGCTTGTCCTCCCGGCCACCCGGCTATCTTACACCCCAAATAACCACACAAACAGAAGGAACTCCTACACCAGCCCATGTGCTAATGGTTTGGTCCCCCCAATGGCACTGCTGGAGATGTGGGCCAGTGGGAGGTTCTTAGTTCAGTGGGTTATCTGTTTGTCAGATCAGTATTGGTGACTAGCTCCTGAGAAAGAATAAGAAATAATACATTACAAATGGTTTTGAGGACAAATTGCACTTGGTTCAAGGGTGTCTTGTTCTCTTTCCTCTTCTGGTCCACTTCCTGGATGTGAGGTGTCTCCTGGCATCCAGTCCAGAGGCTCTGGAGTAGTGAACCTGTCCAGCCATTGTCTGGACTCTGTGAAGCCATGAACCAGAAAGTGTATTTCCTCGGGTGTTTTGCTATGGCTACAGAAGCTGAGCAACATCAAGAGTAAGAGAGACAACATGTGCCATCTCCCCAAGCAAAGCAATAGAACCTGAGTTGTTCCCCTCTGCAGGAGGGACCAGGCTTCTGCTCTGGACTAGTTGAGCAGAGTGGAGACCAAGCAGAGGTATTGACATCCTCCAGAGAGAGCTGAAATGTGAGCTGGCCACCTGGACACCTCCTCAGCTTTGAACATGGCACCAGTAAAGAATCTCTTTTCAAATGGCTCAATTTTGAGCCTGGAGTGAGACTAGAGGTCCTGAAAAAGAGAAAGGCAAAGTGCATTGTTCACTGTCAACACCAAAGATTCATGGGTAAGTCGCAGATCAGTTCCTTTGGTTGGTTTAGCCATTCTCAATTGAAGGGGATAAGTTCTTCAGTCAACCAGCTACTGACATCAATCGGTCCAGTCAGCACTGGTATTCTGAGGTCGTTGCACCTGCCTGGCCTGTGACTCCACCCGCCAGCTGCCCTCTGATCTGTGGTTTAGAGGTGTCTCTGCTCTGTTGACTTCAAGATAAAGACTTCCATTTAGGCAATGTGGGACAGCGGAAGGGCGTAGTTTCGCCTGGAGATTCCGTCTGAGGAAAGCCCTGGGATTCGTGAGAGCAGCCCTGCTGAGAGCCGGTCCAGTTGGCCACTACTTCTCTTATGCACAACTGAATGATTCCAGAGTGATCTGTGACAAATCAGCTCCATGTGACAAGGCTGTGGGCTGCCTGCACATGCCAAGCTCCAGCTCTCAAAGTGGCAGACACATCTTTTCATCCAGTCTGTGACTGAACGCCAGTGGCAGGCCGTTTCCACACACGCTCTAAGTCCCTGAGACAACTAGGTAGGTATTACTCTCAATTACACCAGTGCAAAGTGAGGGGCGGGCGCGGGTAGACCCCAAGCCCTTCTGTGCATCAGATTCATAGGACTGCTTGCAAACCAGAGGTCTCCAGGCTCCCTCTAGACACACCAGATCAGTTCACCTACCTGGGCAGGAGTCTGGAGTGGTAGTTTTGAAAACTTTCCTTTGAGATTCACGTGCCATCTGTGGCCATACTACCCTGAACACAACCGATATGGTCTCAGAAACTAAGCAGGGCTAGGCATGGTTAGTGCTCAGCGAGACCCGAATGCCAGCTTCCCAAATGCCTGAGGTGGGTATTGGAACCACCCACCAGACAATTGTTTCCTGGCAATAATTTCCCTGAAAAGACATTTGGTTTTGTCTAGAACTCTGGCTAAGCCAAGAGCTGTTTCTAAGCTCTGTGGGGGCTGCCACAGTTGTTTTTAACCACACACGCTAATCTCCATCTATATTCAGACTAGTAGAAATGGCTCTAAGTCTGCTCTTATGTCCTGATTGTTCTGAGTGTTGGCTGATGGGGAAATGAAAGAATATATGAAAGTCAGTGAAGAATAGTGGCAGGGATAATGAAAGTGCCATTGACAGCTTGGCTTTGGTACCTGAATGCCTAACAGTGTACCTCCAAAATAGCTGTGGTTAACTCACAGAACTGGGGTAGGTTTTCATGAATAAATAGTGGAAACATGTCTGTGCTTGCCCAGTTGACATCGCCTCTCTTTGATGGAAGGGATAGCAATGACTCCTGCCCCCCTGGACCATGTGGTGTCTGGGGCTGCATTCCAAGCCTTTCTCCTCCGCCAATGGAAAGCTTGGAGGAAAGGAGGTGTGGAGGTCCACACCCCTGGACTCATCCGCTGGCAAAGATCTTGTTCAAACCTTGTGCTGACCCAGAATCTTTTCCAAGGTTCTTAAGGGTTCAGTAAAAGTGTTTGACTGAAGAAAAAGCAAACTTTGAAAAACAAAAATAAAAAGTGTTGTTTTGCTTGCTTGAAGCTATTTTACGTACCATCCAGTCCCTGGCTCTGGAAGGGTCAGAAGCCCCTGAATGGCAGAAGAGGCTGGCCCTGCAGCTCTGGGCCGTCAAATCTTGCAGAACCCAGTCAGTGAACTGAGAAAACAGAGAGTCAACTTTCAGACGAGGCCAGTTCCAAACACAGAGGTTCAGTCATCCTATTACAAAGATCCGCCTACCTCTGCCTCCTGAGTGGTGGGAGTCAAGGCTTGTACCACACCTGGATTATTGTGACTCATTTTATATCTGACAGGGGTGAAGAGCAGGGACATGGGACCTCCTCAGTTCCTACCTGAGGGCTGAGCTCTTGAATGGACAGTTAATGGACAGGTGCCCAGGCAGCTGGTGATGTTGGTATTGAGAGAAGATCAGGTCTCAAACAAGACACTTGCAGAGTGCTTGCCTGTGGTGACCTTCTGGTAAGCACCTTCAGTGTTCCAATGACCCTGTGTCTGCAGGACAGAAGTGTGCTTTTGCTCCTATTCCACAGAGGAAGAAGCTGAAACTGGGCCTGTCACCCAGTGCTGGGACACAGTGCGGAGTAGCATGGCAGGCCTATCCTGACCCCTCAGCCTCCTCACTCTGCCTCCAGTACCTTGGGTCTGTTCCCCAAACTCTGCACAAGAGGATTCCACCTTTGAAAGTGGGAGATAAAAAACCTCCGTCCTGGATCTGCTAAATGAAATAACGCATGGTGGTTTGCACAGACTTGAGGACTCTTAGTAAATGTCAGTTGCCTTTGAGTTCCACAGTCCCGGTTCACTTCATTGTTGTCACCATGTCTCCTGTTCCTGGAGAGATGTTTTCTCGAGAGCTTGTACCCAACCATACGGCTGCTTGATGAGTTCCTGCTTACTAACAAAAGAAAATGGCCAAAATGAAACAGACAGGCACCAGGCCCGGGGTATTTTTCAAGAGGCACTGCTCAGTCCTACAGTTACTTAGGGTGCAAAGCAAATAGTGAGCATGGAGACATGTTCTTTGAAGATGCATTTCCAGGATCCCGGACTGCCTTGCTAGAAGTGTGAGCCTGAGGTTGTTGACAGTCCTCTGTGTCTTGAAAGTGGGCCTGTTTCTGGAGTAGGCAGTAGTTGGCACTTACACTGTGTGCCAAAACACAAGGGTGTTTCTGAGGTCTATGTGATACCCAGTTCTGCATGGCTGACAAAGCTGGGGACCAGGCAGTGTGTTCTCCAAACTGCCACTGAGTGACAGAAGTCCTGCCCCATAAACTCACATCTCTATGCCATGACTGCCCTACACACAGAGGCTCCATAATTAGTACCATGAAGATGGTGGGAGATGGAACGGGACAGAGGTATGGACATATTACTTGGGGACATTGTGGGTGGGGAAGGGTATCTTAGGGGAAACAATTCCGGAAGAAAGGGAGAGAAACTTCCATTCTGCCTGTGTGTGCAGTAAATGCTAGGACAGTGATCTGTCCAGCTGGGGAAGGGCCAAGACTAATTTAACCTTTGGTCCAATGGCTGGGAGTCAGCTAGTTTCCTTCCCCTCTTACATCACTCCTAGAGATTCAGACAAAAATAACATGGTCCCGATTACATGACATTACAGGCTCTGAAAATCCACTAGGGAGGAGGGTGTTGAAACCCCTCAGAGGCAAATTAATCCTAGCAAAGCAACAGCTGGAAGATTGATGTCAAGAGGAGAAATTGCAGCATATTGCTTCCAGGCTTCTTTGGAAGTTGATTTTAATCCAAGCAATTTCAAGAGGGGTTAAAAAACACTAATTTGGAAGCATAGACATTTGTTACTTAAAGATGAGTGTTGGTACAGTCCTCTGCATGCTGTGTTCTGCTGGTCGGCACACTTTCAGATTTAATTCCTATGTCCCGATGTTTATCTTGGTTGTTTAGTATTGAGATACATCATGCCATGGCCAGAGAGTTCACCACTGCCGTGTTGGAGCCGCATTGGGCCTCTGTGGGCGACACCAGGTCTGGAAGTCAGCTCTGCGTAGGCTATTGATTGGACCCAGCAAGCAGAAGCTGGGCACCTGTTCCTCCTCCTGGGGCTTATCCTGCCCAGAGTGGACACTTGAGCATTTCCTGCAAGCACAGCATGGAGCCCCCAGAGGACAATTTGCAGAACCTATACGCACCATTTACATTCACAGAGCTAAATATTTCCTCTCCCCAGGACACAGCAGTCCTCTGCACACTGCCTGCTTTGCAATTGGACATTACTTGGAGACCCAACGTGAACTCTAGATTAGAAGTGTCGCAGCTGGAGAGGACCTGGGCTGCAGGAAACACACTCTCAGGACAAGAGAAAATCTACCGTGATGGTTATAGGGCGGTTATATAGGATGGCTCTAAATTCAGGGCTGCCTGAATTCAAATCCCGTTATGCCCACCACGGCTGTGTGACCCTGGGTAAGTTCTGTTTGTACTTTATGTCCTCACACTGCAGAGTGGCAAGGAAGGTGGGCGGTTTTGGGGGCAGGGAGGGGAGTGCTTGGCACAAGTCTGATGAATAGCAAGGACTGAATGAACGAAGCTGGCCAGGGAGATGTTTCAGTCATTAAAGCATTAAAGCACTTGCCTTTTAGGCATGAGGACCTGAGTTCCCTCCCTGGAATGCATATTTTATAAAAAGAAAAAAACTGGGCACAGTAACACAAACTTGTAATCCCAGTGCTGGGGAGGGAGAGACAGGTGGATATCTAGGGCTCACTCCAGCTAGCCTAGCCTAATTGGTAAGCTCCAGGTAAAGGGAAGGATGCTGTTTACAAACAAACATGCCTGAAGAATGATGCCCACAGTTATCTTCTAGTCTTCAAATGCACACACATATGTATTTACATACATGTGAATATGCACACACACACACACACACACACACACACACACAGTGGTCTTATTGTCAGAACACTGGTCTTGGAAGTTTGGGCAACTTACTTCAGAAGCTTAGGTGGTGAGTGGGGCCCTAGCGCAATATTCAGAACCAGATTCCGTTTTAGCCTTTTAAATCATAAAAGCAAAGACATCTGGAGATTTGAATTGTGTCTCATAGTATCCCTGCATAGGTTGGTGGCCTTATGCCTCTACCAGATTTGGTCTTCTGTATCTACAGCGATCCTGCAATTCTCAGTCCCACCCTGGAGGCAGCAATTAGGGCAAAGCTTCGATTCTCCACTAGGATGAGTGCCTTGTCATCCATGGTCACAGTGCAGGTTGAGATGAGAAACAGACTGTGCTGAGGTTAGCCCTTCTCCAGGTCCTATTTAGTGTTATCTACCTCAGAGACCCCTATTCCACCAGTGTGGAAGAAAAACCCCAGAGAATCCTTATCC
This sequence comes from Ondatra zibethicus, assembly GCA_004026605.1. Taxonomy (NCBI): domain Eukaryota; kingdom Metazoa; phylum Chordata; class Mammalia; order Rodentia; family Cricetidae; genus Ondatra; species Ondatra zibethicus. Next base: position 3,824 of record PVIU01010797.1, on the reverse strand, counting down.
TCCTCACTGAACCCCTTTATTTCGGTGTCTAAGTAGCTTCCAGAATCTGCTGCCTTCTCCACTACAATCCTACCTTTTGGTTAGTCCGCCACAGCGCCCTCCTCAGGGCCGCTCTCACTCATCCTATGGGCTGCAGCTCCCCTCATATTTGTAAAGGAGATCGTGATTGTGCCACCCTTTACCACCCACCCTCTGCTCCCTGGCCTTGTGACCCCTGCATTCCCACCTCACTCCTGGAGCCTCAATGCCTTCCCTTGACTCTTAGAATTGAGCCAAACTCTCTCTCTCTCTCTCTCTCTCTCTCTCTCTCTCTCTCTCTCTCTCTCTCACACACACACACACACACACACACACACACACACACACACACACACACACACACACACGGCAGTGCACCCTCTTCTGGCCTCTGAGATGCCCGAGGAGAAGGGTCTGAGTGAGATTAGGTTGCTTCCTGGCCCCACACTGCAGGAAACCATTTGTGCGCCTCTTTCCACAAGAGACTCTCTGGTGGCCAGGGTCCCTGAGGGCAGTGACTTGCTCCTCCGCATGATTTGTGTGGAAATGGGTGCCTGCGGGATTCCTGGCTTGCTCCTTTGCTTGCGAAATGACTGCTTCTCACTTCCTCCGTGGCATGGCCTGCTCCCTCCAGTTGTTTGGGAGTATTACATAACTGCCCTTCCTCTTCTCGCTCTCATTCCAATCTCTTCCTGCAGACTGCCTTCTCACAGGCTGGCTGAATACATGGGTTTCAATAAAACACATTTGTCAAGTATGTTTTTGTCTGGGAGTCAGGGCTTGCAGAGAACGGTTCTCCACAGTGGAGAGACCAACAAACAGCTAGGAGAGGAGAGACTCCCTCTTCCTTAAAGGGTTAGGCCTCTGACGTTCCTTCCTTCTGCAGGATGTCAGGGGCAGATTTGGATGGGCCTTGGGATGAGTCAAATAAAACTATACTAGAAAAAAAATATAATGACTTAAAACACTGCGTTGTGCTCATTAAGGAACTGAGAGAACACCAGCTGACTCTGTTGTCCTAGCTGGACCTAGAGCCCGAGCCCTTTGCCGTTCTCCACAGACAGGTCCTGCTGCCTCTCTCAGGCCTCTCCATCCTTCCTACGCTCCCTGGCCATGCCCATCTTTTCTGTTCTGCGGTTGGTGCTCTGGCCTCTGTCAATCCTTCTCCCTCTTGCGCTCCACCACCCCTCCTCTCTCCAGCTCTTCCTCTCTCCTTGTCACCATTTGTTCACTGTCACCCTCCTCTCTGCCCGCTGATGCTGGAAGCATGTCAGGAATCTTTAATTGGAAATACCATGAGAACTGTTATCGCCTCAGTTTCGCCAGGGAGAGAGCCGGGGCGTTGGGGGCTGACGATGGGTGATTCCCTGAGGCGGATGAAGTTTAATATCTCACCTAGGTTAACCGGGGCAGTTGGCTCTAGAAAGCAAGGCCCGGGTGGAATGTGAGAAATGAAGTCTAGTCTGACAGGGAGGAGGGTGTGCTGCACAACCCAAGATGCCTATAAAGTCTGAGGAGGTGGGAGAAAAGGACAGAGCAGGAAATCAATTAAAAGAAGGAAAACAAGCAGGGAATCCAGCACCCTGTCTCTCCCTCTCCAACTGCCCACATAAAAATGACTGTGAGGGAAAGCAGGTACCACCTGGAGCTGGGAGAAGGCTCAGGAGCCTCCGCCTTCCCTGCCTGGAGTGGTTCAGGCCTCTCTCTGCTCTCACAGCTGTCCAGCAGCCCGGCCCTGGGTCTGATGACTCAGCCTCTTTTGATCTCCTCCCCTGTGAGGTCACCAGCTCCCTGCACTCCCCTGGCCTTCTCCCAGGTCTCAGGACATTTTCCCATCTGCCAGAGCCTCAGGAACAGGGAGGCTGAGGAGGAAGGCAGTGGTGTCCTGGCAGGGGCTGGGCTGGCCCAGTCTGAATCAGAGGGTCCTAGTTTCACCTCTTCGGGGGTGGAGCCCAGGAGAGGTGGTGGAGGCATGGCTAAGAGCAGCACAGTCTGTGGTCCCTAGAGTCTCACCTACCAGAACTGGGTGGAGTCTCAACCAACCCTCCTCTACCTCCCAGTCCTCAGCCTGGGCCCTGGATTGGGATGGGCAAGCAATATTCCAACTCCTTCAATCCCAGGAACTTCCATTGTCTGTCTTGAAGAAACCCTGTGCAGATTTTGAGTAAAGCATCCTACTGCTGACAAAAACAAAGACTGTGATCTAGTTCAAGATGCTTTATTATGTGTTTATTTGTGAGCAAGCATAATCCCACAAAAGTGGCCAGTCAAAAGAATACAGCAATAACTGTATAGCCAGTCCTATCCTGTGTTTCATATCCTTGGTTGAGTTTTCCCATGACTGAAAAGAGGAGGAAGAGGAGGAAGAGAGAAGCTACAGCACGAGCCAGGCTTATTGAAGGGGAAAATTATATTTATCCTTCCTTACTACTCTCACAGCTCAAGTTGTTCAAGCAAGACTTGAGCCCCAGAAGGCTTCTGTGATTCTCAGAGGCCTAAAGTTAATGTCCTTTTCAGATCTAGAGAAACACAGTCACGTGAGTTTTAAGATAAAACACCCATAATTCTGTGACTGTCCCCTCTGAGTTGTTAGGATAGCAAAGTCACTTTTACCACCAAATAGACAGAGCTTCCAAATAGATACAAGTTGGACTCCCAGAGCTAAAAATCAGTAAATCATTAAAATCTGGTTTTAAAGGAGAGGAGGAAGAAGAGCCAAGGAAGAAAGGGAGGGAGGGAGGGAGGGAGGGAGGGAGGGAGGGAGGGAGGGAGGGAAGGAAAGAGGGAGAGAGACATATTTGCAAACTAGGATGGGTGGTCCTCTTATTCCTGAAGACTAGTTAGAAAAACGCAAGGCAAAGAAGAGGATGTTTTTAGCTACTTCCTATGCTGTGTCAAAAGGAAACATTAAGTTCTTACAGGACATTTTTCCTCTAAAATTTTTCTAAAAGAAGACGAATTTGATGTGCATGAAATACTAGAAAGGCTGCATGAAGCCAAAGGGGGCCATGGAAGGGCTTACCAGGAAAAGCGTGTCATCGGTGACGTCGGGACAAGGAAATGGCAGGACCTGGGATGCTGGTAGGGATGCTGCCAGCTGGGAAGGGTAACTGCTCCTCCAGGGGCCAGCCCAGAGCAGCCGTCCTCCCCAGACAGTCCTCACCAGGCCTCAACATGAACAACTTAGGCTAGCACATGGTGTTTTCTTTTTCCTGAAATAAAACATCATCACCTGATCGTAGCTAAGTAACTGTGAACTTGTAAAAGTCTGTTTGTCATTCCCCAGAGACCCATTCGATGAATTTGTTCTTGCAAACACTTTGCAATGTTTCTCTAATTGTTTCTCACAGGCCTGGAGTGAAGAAGGATTGCTCCAGCCCCTTTACTCAGCCCTGTTGCAGGTGAGTAAACTGAGGCTCATAAAAAGGGCCGTATGAGAGGCAGGCACCTCCTCTGATTCATCCTCCCAGTGCTCGGACACCCGTGGGTATATTCCAAGACTAAAGCAGCTTACAGAACTCTTAGCCTGATGCTCCCAGCTAAGCCGAGCCTGCAGACCCTGGTGCCTGTTTGGTTTGGCCACAACACACAGCATCCTGTTGATAGCCATTAAGTGTTTTCACAGCTTGTCAGGAGCTTGGACATTTGAGTTTAAAAAACTACTTCAGGGGCTAGCAAGGTGGCTCAGTGGGTAAGACTTTTGCCTCACAGGTCTGAAGACCTAAGGTCAATCCCCAGAACCCATGTGATGATGGAACACACACACACACACACACACACACACACACACACACACACACACACAC